>PKMM01053882.1:514342-528569 GCA_002933915.1 Eutrema heterophyllum
CGTTTAGTTGTAATCTTGAGGGTTGCCAAATTTGTGCCATATATGCTCAACTAAATCAGCTTTCAATCGTTGATGTATTTGTCTATCACGAACTTGATTTCGGATGCCGATCATATTGCCGAGATTTGTAGGCATATCTGTAGAATACCTCATATCCACTTGTGAAGTTCTGCTTCCTTCTCCTTGTTGGAATTCTGATATATCAAACTGAGTGTATCCATCCCGTTCGTTTTCTACTATCATATTGTGTAGTATGATACATGCTCTCATAATCTTTCCTATTTTTACCTTATCCCAAACAAGAGTTGGATTTTTGACAATGGCAAATCGAGCTTGCAAGACTCCAAAAGCACGCTCGACATCTTTGCGGACAGCTTCTTGATATGTTGCAAATAAAGATGCTTTCGGACCTTGAGGAATTGGAATAGATTGGATAAAGGTTGCCCATTTAGGATAAATTCCATCGGTGAGATAGTACGCCAAATGATACTCGTGTCCGTTGACAAAGTAATTCACTTTTGGAGCTTTACCTTGTAATATATCATCAAAAACTGGTGAGCGATCAAGAACGTTGATATTGTTTAAGGTACATGGAGGTCCAAAAAACGCGTGCCATATCCAAAGATCATATGACGCTACAGCCTCTAAAACGATTGTCGGTTTTCCTGATCCACGTGTATATTGCCCTTTCCAAGCGGTGGGACAATTCTTCCACTCCCAATGCATACAATCGATGCTTCCTATCATCCCGGGAAATCCGCGTATCTCTCCAATATCGAGTAGTCGTCGAAGATCTTCTGGTGTGGGTCTTCTTAGGTACTCATCTCCGAACAAACAAATTATTCCTTCAACGAAATTATCCAAGCATAAAATTGCAGTACTTTCACCGAGCCGGAGGTATTCGTCAACCGCGTCAGCCGCACAACCATATGCCATCATACGAATTGCTGCTGTACACTTTTGTAGTCCCGAGAGACCGATCCTTCCGATAGCATCTCTTCTTTGTTGAAAATATGGAACTTCATGGGAGAGTCGATCAACTATACGCATGAACAAGGGCTTGTTCATTCTAAAACGGCGTCGAAATATATGAGGAGGGTATGTTGCATTTTCACTGAAATAGTCGTTCCATAAGCGGTTGTGGCCTTGTTCACGTTCTCTTTCAATATAGGCGCGTTTCTTCTTTTGCTTTCTTGCTGCATGACGATCAAGAATGCCGTCTAACATATTGTCGAATTTTTTATCGAAGACTTCATCAAGCGATCCGTCGAAAGCATTGCTTGAAGAAGATGCCATATTTTTATGATTTTTTTTTTTTTTGGAGAAACAAAAGAAGATATGTAGTTTTGTTTGTTTGATGGAGAAAGAAAAGAAGTTATGGAGTTTGATCCTTGTTTCAACAGATATATAGATGGAGATATGATAAATGGGTGGTTTACATACTCCAAAAAAATTTTGTGGTTTACAATACTAGAAACAAAACCAAAATGGACCCATACATTGATCAATAAAACAACACGGGAGCAAAACCCGTGATCTCTATCATTTAATAGTACCAGAGAGAGAGAGACAAAGGGTCGCAAAAGTAGCTGCATATAGTTTTATTGGCAAAAAGGTTATATACAAGAAATGCATTTTTTAACATCACTTCAAACCTATAATTTTTTGACATCACTTCAAACCCAACGTATCAAGTTTATTAGCTTAACCAATTATTAAGAGAATCAGTCTTCCTTAAGTTTAAAATATTCTTCTTGTTTCTTCTTCAGGATAAAAAGTTTAGAAAATCAAATTGCCGATTGTTTCTGCAAACACAGCTCAAAAGTTGTTCTTTTTTTTTTTACATTCAATTTCTTAGGATGTTATTCATATTACAGACATAATCAAACATATCTTAGATTCGATAACAAAAACAGAGCAAAACAAAACAAGCATTTTGATGAGTTTCTTTTTGAGGACTCTCTTTCTCTTAGGCTCTTATTGTGAGTCTTGAGGATTCAACTTGAGGATATATATATATGTGAAACTCACCTGTAATGCGTCTGCTTGGATCAAAGACGAGCATTTTCTCCAGCAAATCGGCTGCACCAGCTGACATGTTTGGGAATCTAGCAGCAAAGTTCTGTCTCGGGTACTGCGGAAGCTGTCTAACGTATCTCCTTGCGTTGTCACTCCTTAAGAATCCCAAGCTTGAATCATCAAGTGATCCTATAAGCTGCTTTCAGAGATTCATCAACAAATGGGGATGATACCGAAGAAACACTAAGTGATTCTATGGATGAAACAAATTACATTAGATTACCTCAGTGATAAGTTTAAGCTGATGAACATAATTTTTACCAGGAAATAACGGCTCTCTTGTCATTGTTTCACCGAGTATACAACATATTCAGTCATGAAGTCTGTCTCGGATTTGGTCCTCGCAAGCCCGAAATCCCCAGGTTTCTGAAGAGTACAAGCTGGCTTCAGATACACTTTTCCCCAATATAATCAAACCTGATTTCATTCAGATCGCAAGGAGAGTTAACACATTGATTTTTAGTGTAATAGTATGCAGTATCTGAGTTGTTTTTGCTTCTTAACCATTTTCAAGACCATCATTACATCAAAATATTGATAATGGATAGAAAAAAATAGGTGAATTTAAGCACATATCTAAATGATCTAAAAACAGGTAACCATTTTTATTTCTTTTTACTAATTCTAGGAGGTAAAAACAAAACAACATGCAAAAGAAAGATCACGTGATGTAAGCATAGATAAATGCTGATCCATACAATGATCAATAAAACAAAAAACACATACTTATGACAACATATCAGTTATTAGCTTGTTCTTTAGGGCCATTTCTATATCAGAAAGTGGCTCTGTTTTTGCAAGGAGGCTGTCAAGTAACTTATTCTTAGAAAGCTTCTCTTTCATTTCCAAATCCTTTTGCTTTATTTCCCACATGGCCTGTAACTCCAACAGTTCCTTGCCTTCTGTTGTAGCACCGGTTGTCTTGTTCCCATTCCTCTTAGCCGCTTTCTTTGATGCCTTAACACCAGGCGGACGATCCATTGATGCATCCTCTCCATGGCTTTCTGTTTGGGAGTTTGAAGACTGTGCTGAACCCTCTTCAAGCTTTCTTCTTTTTGACCTTGCACCATCTGTAACACAAGAAGTAGAACACCATTTCTGGTCATGGCGAAGCTCCCTCCATGCATGATCAAGTGTGAACTTGACCAAGTAATCATTGAAAAAGATTTCATGAGCTGCTTTCATCACATCATTCTCATTTTGGCCGCTTGATTGCTCTTTCATTGCAGCCTCATAGCATCCAACGAACTTGCATACTTGGTCATTTATCCTCCCCCACCTTTGCTTACAGTGACTGACCTCTCTATTTTGCTCTCCTACAAGCTGTGGACTTGAGTTAAAGTACGCTTGAATGCGTTTCCAAAATGCTCTAGCTTTTTGCTCATTCCCAATAACCGGATCCTTGCTGGTGTTCAACCATGCACTGATGAGAACAACATCCTCCTTCGGTGTCCATTTCCTTCTTTCTTTAGGCGCCTCAACACCTAGGCTTGGATCATCAGAACATTGGCTACTAAACAGAGGGACTTCTGATGAGTAACTCTCATTAACTAGTTGACTAGTTAAGAGATTTACAAAACCAGAATCCATATCCTAGTTTGAGTGTTTAGTGGTTTAAGAGTTAAGAAAGATAAGCATTGGTTGGAGATGGTTGTGTTTGTGCTATGTGTGTTTGCACCAATATATAACCGACTGTGTTTAAGAGTTTTTAGCAAGGAAGCATTGATCACAAGACCTTTACCTAACAAAAGCTAACAAGCATTTATCACAAACCTTACACAAAAGCTAACAAGGTTTAAGTGTGACATGACAAGCATTAATCACAAAGAGCTTTAACTCTTTACCTAATCTAAAACCACCATGCATTGATCACAAATACCTTAATGTCTTTATCTAATAAAAAGCTAACTAGCATTGATCACAAAACTGAGGAATGTTAAAACTCTGTACAACTTTCAAAAGTCCAAAACCTTCTTTCCAAAAGAAACGTACCTTGAGAAGTTTTGCATCATTCAGTATTGGAGACAAGCTGCTTCTTATCTGGCCAAACAGTGAGCATGTCAATATATTCTCCAAGAAGGGCCAATGCCTCAGCAGAAAATAGTCTCTTTTGATATTGAGAGCAAAAGAAAAAGATATGAGAGATTTGTACAAAACTATCAGAAATGGAGGCTCCAAACGAATTCAAGACATGACACATCAAACATTGGTTCTTTATTTCAATTGTCATCAAACTCAGACGCATATCACTGGAACATAACAATAACAGAGATAAGATTTATTGGTATTACAGGACCAGTTCAATCAAATAGTACACAAACTTCATTGGTTTGAAAAATACTTCATATGAGAGATTTCCAGTGTAGAGAGTAAGCAAAACGAGATTTTGATCTCCAGGTAACTCGTGTCGATTTGGAAAAAAAGTTCAGAACAGGGAAGATATAGTTAAGAAATAGTTAAGAACTCTGAATATATAGTTAAGAACTATGAATCCTAACGAATCATTTCAAACCGAAAGCTATATAAGAAAGAACCAAATGGAAGTAAAGAAATTCTAAGACTTGAGAACGAGACAGAACCTGGACCCCAGTCCATAAAATCAACCCGGTGTTCCATATGTCGATGCATCCCCAGTAACTCAAACCTACACGGAGAAAAAGGCAATTCATTAGAAAAAGCATATTGCATACACATCAATCATAGAAAACTGATTGTTTGGCACATCATAACAATGAAGCTTCAGAAACTTGGTAGCAAATAAGAAGTGTGACTCTTGTCGTGAAAGAAACTGGGGCAGGGAGAATACTGGATACATACCCTGAAGCAAGATCTCTGAGATCGAAGTGACGTTTGAGAATCTCATCTTTAAGGTCTTTCAAAGCTTTATGCCTACAAATTTAACAAAGGAACACGCTTATATATATAATCGAAATCTATTAATCAGCTGCCGTGTAAATCAGATGAGAATTTTCGTGCAACAATTACAGAAAATAGAAGATTCCCGAAAAGAAATGCACAACTTTAAACTCTTTGTTCCCGCTTTCTGATTATTACCTTTCTCGGAGAAATTGAGCGAAGATTCCGTCAGAAATTCCGAGTTTGGTGAGAAACCCAACTGGGTCGACTCCAGCATCGGCGTCGCTGGTGCTCTGGCTCTGACTCTTCTTCTTCTGCTTCTGCTGGCGCGGTTGGTTGGCGGAGAAGCAAGTGATTCTCACCTTGATTTTCCTGGGAAATTTGATTCCGGCAATTCCCAGGCGCCTCTTCTCGGAAACGAAAAGGTTATTTGGGTAGAAAGAAAATCTCGTTTGATTAGAGAAGGAAACCATTTTCTTTTGTTGGTGCCACAGAGAGATGCACAAAAGTTCTCGGCAATCTCTCTTAGATCAATACTAGGAAATTGAAGAATCAAGTTCACAAGATAAGCCATCTGTGCATACAACATCATTTGCTTTTCATCAAGCTCAGACATGTCTACCAAATAAAGCTCAGACATTTCCCCCAAATCAGTAAACCCTAATTTTCAATCAACAAACCCAACGAAATTAACAAAAATAAGAATGCAAAAGTGCAGGATTTCGTATCTTGACAAAGCGATTGGAGATGTCAGTCTCGATTTCGTCTTCAGACTCGTCTCGATTTGGTGTGCTCGAATCGCCGGAAGAGAAGGAAAACTTCGGCCAAAATGAAGAGAAGAAATTGTGGATGAGGAAGGAGAGAGACTTGTCAATTTTTTTTTCTAAAAACCAATGAGGACTCAACACCTGTTCTAAGGATCGGTTCTAAAAATCCTTAGCTAAGGATCGGTTCTTACGTTATTTGGGTTTTTTCTTTTTTTTTAAATCCAATAATACTTAAGAACCTGCCAACGCAGCTCTTAGAGCTAATGAATTCGAGCCCGTTGTCCAATACATTATTTTTAATTTTACAAATATTATTAATTAATGGTCCATAAATGTTTTTGGGCTTGTGGCCTTCACATTCATAAGGCCGGCTCTAATGTATCTTAAGTTAAACTCTCTTTCTCTTAGCTCTGTATTGCTCTCTATGTAAGCTCCAAAATGTACATATCTAAGGTAGGGATGTCAATCGGGCTGGCCCGGTCCGGCCAGAAATCCGTAAAGTCCGCATATATTTGAGCCTGATCCGGCCCAAACAGAGCTCTAGGGCTTTTCGCATTTTTTTGAGATTTTCTTTATAAACAAAAAAATTCATAATTCTCAAATGAAAAATAATTACAACAAAATATTTATCAAAATAAATCTAAATTGAAATGTACTATATCAAATCCAATTAAATTTAAAAGCAAAAGTTTGACAAAAAAAACAAATAAAATTCAAATAAATTGTATTACCAAATAAAATATAAAATCAAAACACTTCGAATCTAGGTAATAGAGTTTAGATTAGAATCTCCTTCATCGTCTTCTAAATCTTCATCACCATCAAGAGCCACAAATAAAAAAAAGTAAAATAATATTAAGTTTTGACATGTATAAATCATATATAAATGTCATTGAAAGTCTATATAGATAATGATTTTAAAAATATGAAGCAAATATGGATGAATGTTAATAGTACCTGGATCACGAAATGTAAACTCATCCAACCAAGTGCGTGTACAAATTAGTGCTTCAACGTTTCTTGGTAAAAGACGATTTCTATATTTATCTAAGACATGCGCACCAATACTAAATGTAGACTTTGTGCCACTGTAGTTATCGGAATGTTTAGAACATAACATGTCATACGAGCTACCTCACCATAACGTTGTGACTAACACTTCCACCATTCTAAAACATCCATGTCTTCATAAAAAGTCAATTCCAAACTATCGTCTTCTAAGTATATAGTCAATTTAGATTTTCTTTCTTCTATAATGGTACATTTTTCATACGCTTTGAAGTCCTATGATAAGCGAACCCAAATTTAATAAGACATAATATCTCTAACTAATTAAAAATGTAAAGTTCTGGGCTTTTCAGGCTAGTCCGAGTCCAATCGGGCTAAGCCCGAAAAACACACTAGCCCGAAAAGCCCGATTTTTTTTTTGGCTTAAATTTTTAGGCCTGAGCCCGCAGTTTTTCAGGGCCGGACCAGCGGGTTTTGGCCTAATTGACACCCTTACTCTAAGGAGAAAACAAAATGGGAACGAAAGATAAATAAAGTAACATTCAGAAAAAATAATACATACGACATAACCAAGATTACCATTTTCGTTTATTTAAAAGGGATGAGGATATTCACTCGCACTTTTTTATTTATCATCTTATGAACTCCTTTAGAACATTTTTTTTGGAGTCAACAAGCTCACATTGGAATACCAACAAGCTTATTTCAAATTCCTTCCATTAGATCAGCGTTCTCAAACTTCTAAAAAATATGTATCGAAATACCTAAAAATGAAATCACCTATCAGACTTTTATTAAAAGAATGTCATTCATGTATGACGTATATTCTTCCTCTCAGCTTGATAAAAGTTGAAGACTAGCTCTAAAATATTCTTCCTCTCAGCTTGATATTGGAGGATTGGCCATTCTAAAAAATCTTAGTAAGATCTTCACTTCAAAGTATCGACACTAAGGAGAACGAATTTAGTCTTCAATTTCTGCACGCAATAATTTTACGGTATATTAAATTTGGATTCATTTCTAAAATCCAAGAAAAACAATGCAAGGTTTGTGATTCTTATTGCGTACTAATTGATATTGAGAGTGTATTTGAGGGATTTTCCGGTAATACGAACGGTAGAAGTGACTATAAATGGCGATTGATACGTTGTTGGAGCGTGAAAAATGAAATATCTAATGATAAATGTGTAAATGGTTGACACATCAGAGAGAAAAAATTGAGTGGAATTAAATATTCCTCTAAAAATTAACCATTTATGTTAAATTTGTACTTCTCCAAATTGTAGTGGGTCCCAACAAAAAAGTTGATAATAGCTTCCATTCCAATAAAAGATATTCCTCTACAAAAGAATTTATTTATTTATTTATTTTTTAATCGAATGTAAAATTTATTCAAAAAAAAAAAACAGTTTTACAACGAGTGTGGACAAGAAACTTGAAGATTATAGAAGATTAATTGTAGACGAGATTACATAATAAAAATGCAAATTTTAAAGACGAGTTGAGAACCAGATTAACAATCCGTTCTCGTACCCTTCGTTCATGTTCTTCGGATTGAATGTAGGCGATTTCTAACATTCTTGTCGATTAGCTTATAAATCAGATCAAATGTTTTTGGCGGCTCTCCATGAAGACGGTCATTTCTCTCTCGCCAAATGTGATAGATCGAAGCTTATATCTTATCAAAAACAATTTTGTTTTTTGGTAGTTACCTCCGTGAAGAATGGAAATGACTCTGTCCCTGCTTGTTGTGAACTCCCTCCCAAGTAAGCCTCATATTAGTGGAACCCAGATTTTTGTTGAGAACGAGCATTCGAAGAAGAGATGACTTCTTATCTCTTCCTCGATACCACATAAGATGCAAGTTGAATTATGAGAACTGTTCCACGTTTTCATTCGGTCTCCCGTTGATAGTCTGTTTTTTGCTGCTAGCCACAACAAGAACGAGTATTTTGGCATTGCCTTTGAGAACCAGATTCCTTTTGTCCACTCCATCTTTGGTTTTGATTCCCTGATTATATTCCACGTACCTTGAGTAGTGAATTTATTCTTGAACTTGTTTCCTGAGAGTAGCCAAAGAGATATATCCTCCATGTTACTTCAGACAACTAACCTTGTTTGATGTTTTAAGCAATCTGAAACCCAAACCTCCTTCCTCTCTTGTGGTGCATATCTCCTTCCAACTGACTTTTGATTTCCTTGCATTAAGTTCAGGTCCAGACCATAGAAAAGCCGAACAAAGTCTTTCGATTTCTTCTATACAACCATTAGGAAGTCTGAAAGCTTGTATCCAGAAATTTGTGATGTTTGCTATAACCGATTTTAGCAGCTGCATGCGTCCAGCATAAGACAAATGTCTGGCTGTCCAAGAGCTAAATCGACTTCTTATTTTTTCCAAGAGAGGTAGATAGTCCATTGAGGTCATTCTCTTAGTTAATAGTGGGAGCCCCAAATACCGAACCGGGAGTTGACCCATTGGTAATTGTATTCCCGTGGTTATATCCTCTTGTTGTCTCTCTGTCAATCCCGCTAGGTACATAGTTGATTTTTCCATGCTCATCTTGAGCCCATAAATCAATGCGAACTCCTCAAAAATCTTTATAATTGCATCTATAGACCATTTTTGCCCATCAACAAAAACCATCAAATCGTCAGCGAAGCAGAGATGAGTCAAGTTTAGAATCTTACATTTTCGGTGGTACCCAATTCGTCTCTCTATAGCTGCTTTGTCGATGAGTCTTGACAAGACGTTCATACAAATGACAAATAGATAAGGTGATAACGCGCATCCTTGTCGTAGACCTCGCTCGCTTTGGAAAAAACCTGCCAATTCACCATTCACCTGGACTGAGAATGATGATGTGGCGATGCAAAGTCTGATCCAATGAATAAACTCCCGCGGAAAATTTAGAGCCTCAAGTGTATTCAATAAGACACTCCATTGCACGTAATCGAAAGCTTTTGATATGTTTATTTTCATAGCATACCTTGGCGAGATGGTTTCTTTATGGTAGTCTGTTACCAATTCCGTTGCTAGAAGCACGTTCTCCATTAGGAGTCTCTCTTCCACAAACACTGATTGATTGAGGCCGATGAACTTCGGGAGGATACCTTTTAGGCGATTTGCTATGATTTTTGATACCACTTTGTATAAGACATTATGGCACAAAATCGGTCGGTAATCCTTCATTTCCTTTGTTTCTTCCCTTTTTGGAATTAGAGCTAGCATAGTTGTGTTTACCCCTTTTGGCATGAACCCTTTTAAGAAGAAAGATTTTACCGCCGTAATGAAATCTGCACCCACAATGTTCCATGCAGATTTGAAGAATTCGCATGTGAAACTATCTGGCCCTGGAGATTTACCATTTGGCATAGCAAAGAGCGTTTTTTGAATTTCTTCTGCCGTTACATTCATGATAAGCATGTTACGATCAGCCTCCGAGCAGCGATAATCCAGAATACCCTGTAGGCTTTCCACACTAATCCCCTCATATTCACTCGGTTTCTTGGCTAAAAAATCTTTGAAGAACCTCTTTGCCTCATTCTTTATTTCTTCTCCATTTGTGAGCACCTCTCCATTCATATCGGTAATCTCTCGAATTGTATTTCTCATCTTTCTCATCTGACAAGACTTGTGAAAGAACACATTATTCTGATCCCCACATTTAGCCAGTGAATCTTGGATTGTTGTTTTAGAAACTCCTCCTCTAGCTCAGCCAATCGCTGCCAATTATCATAAGCAGTCACTCGATTCAATCTTTCCATTGATGGGTCATTTAACGTCTCAGCTTGTCTCGTACATAGAACTTTGTGAGCCTCCCTAGTACGATTTGTTAGGTTGCCTAGTTTCTCCTTCCCCAAGGATCTCAGAATCGGTTTCAATGCCTTCAATTTTTTTGAGAATTTATACATGGCTGATGTCAAGATAAATAGTTCAGCCGTTGTATCCCATAATTCTTTCACTACTTCCTTGAACTGAGGCAGGCTGGTAAGGACATTTGAGAATTTGAAAGGTTTTCTACCTTTCGCTAGTGCAGCTTCAATCATAATCCTTCCTCTTAGGTGGTCCGAACAACCACCAGCCTCGAAAACACAGTAAGATTGTGGGCTGTTGTTCAGCCAAGCTCCGTTTACCATTACTCTATCCAATTTCTTGCATATGAGACCATCCTCTCGCTTGTTACACCAAGTTAACAGTGGACCGTGAGAGCCAAGATCAGTAAAAGAACAATACCTAATGATGTCTTGGAAGTCTCTCATACCAGTAGGTATTGATGGTGAGGTGTTAAAACCCAAATGTTCGTCCACATCCATAATTTCATTGAAGTCTCCACATATAAGTCAAGGCTTATTTCTAAACATTGGAGAGTGTTGGTGATTTTTCAAATCCTCCCAAAGTAACTTCCTTCCTTCGACTGTATTAGATGCGTATACGAATGAGCACAATATCTCCTCATCTTTATTTTCTAGCAGAACCGAACAAGTAATCAATTGATCCTCCTCTACAAAAGATTTTGTAGGAGATAAAAACGTTAGAGGAAAAATATCTTGTTCCACTAATTTTTGTTCCATTTATCATTATTCTTTTTATTTCTCTCATTCTTCTCATTTCTCTCAATCACCACCATTTGCATTCTAAAGCAATTCACAAACAATTTTATAATATGTGGAAACTTTGGCGAAGTGTGATGGCTACGAGGAGTAGTCTTAAGAGAAAATTCATAACAGTTTTGATCAATTTTCATTTATAGTTTTAAAGGTAAATTTTAAATATTTTAACAGAAATAATTTTCTGTAATTTTTCATTAATTTTTGTTTAATATCATTTAGGATTTAGATTTATTTTCTGTATATTTAAAAGACCAAAAAACCATTTAACCATATTGAAACTTAATTAACTTTTTAGATTGTTTTTTTATTTGGATTAAATTGATTAATTTTACTGTGAATTAAATTTTATCCACATATTACGCGAATCTTAATTTAGTCCTTTATATATTAAAGAGAGAAAAATTGCAGGCCACATTTCCTGACGTGTTATCACCATAATTTTTCTCAACATTTGCCTTTCTAATTAATTCATTTTTTTCTCCTACTATCTCTATATCCAAACATGTTTTAAGTTGACAATTAACTTACTTTGCCACATGGTAGCCTCTCATTATTTTGACTTTTGTAATCCTATATATAAAATTCGATATTGGAGAACTATACATATTACCAAACAACTAATTGTCATTAATTACTTTTGTTAAAAAAAAATTACGTTATACATTAAAATTGGAGTACACCATTTTCTTATTTTGTTTTACAATTAAGAAAGATTAAAGTTTAAATTACAAAAAATACTTAAGCACTCTCCATAATTTCGACAATATAGCTCCACGTACAGATTTACGTAAATATAAACTGCACAATTTGTAAAAATTAGAATTTATTTTTCCTAATTGTGAATGTTATAGTTTACATGGTATGAAAATTAAAAAAAATAACAACACACTATAAACGCTTTTAATTGTTTACATTGTATGAAAACTATAACATTCTGATTTAATATATAATGAAAATTATATTACGAACAGTTTAAATTGATTTCCTTAACCCAATTATGATGAAAAGGAAAATAATAAAACACAAAATGATTATTATTATATAACAATATCATTAAATAGCTAAATATCTTTGTTTAAGAATTTGAATCAAAGCAAATGTGGTCGTTTACCATAATTGTGGGATTCGTTATCAATCGTTTAAATGCTTACCATATAATCGTGTAAATGCTTATTTTCCAAATAATATAGCGTATAGGTTAATAATTCGACTATAAAAATCCCTAAAGTTTCGCTGCAAGTTCACTTAGTAACCATATTTGCAACACACATAAACTTCTCAAACCACTTACCTAAAATTCCGATTGTTTGATAACAAATTATAGTAATCTACATCGTCAACATATATTAACCAATCTAAACATCCCTAAATATTATATTCGTGGGTTAATACATTAAAAAATCAAATTCATTATCGTAGAAAGTTTACCTCCATCAAAGATTGCGAAAAAATTTACCTTAACGGCACGAACAAAGCATTTGAACTCTATAAATACATTTCTTCCCCATTCATTTTCATCACAAAACAAAAATATTTTAGCTTTACTTTTTTTACCAATTCCATACAATAATGTCCGTCATCACAAATCTCATTGCTTTGAAACCATTCAAAACTCAATGGAGAGTACGTGTTAAGATTTTGAAGCTATGAAAACATTATTTGAATGGGATTGATACTTTAGAAATGGTCGTTGTGGATGAATTAATATGTTTTGTATATTCTTTTGTATCATATTGTGCATGTTTCAAACACTGATTCTTTGTATTTTCTAACTTATTTCTTATATTTTTATTATCCTGATCTACAAAATCAAACAATGCATGTAAATGTGAAGAAGAAGTTTATCATGAAATATGAGAATCTGTTGGAAGAAGGCATGTCTAAAATCATCACCACATTTCAAGTCACTAATAATGGCTGGCAAGTTCAGGACTACATCTCATGTTTACAAAATTCAATTTGCCTCCACTACCTATGTGAGACCCGAAGAAGATTTGGATCCAAATGTCCTCGGTTTGAAATTCGTGAAATTCAGTGATATTCATGATGACAAATTGAATCCAGATTTTCTGATATGTACACTTATTTACAATTGAAAATTTAAAAGACTTTCAAATGTTTATTTTATTCACAATATCTAATGTATTTTTTAAATATGCATATTCTACATACATTGTTGGTCAAATTGTGAGTATTAGTGAAGTTGAGATTTTGAACTTAATTAGAAAACATACCAAGCGTCTTACAATGACCCTTCATGACTCAAGGTACATAGTCTCGAAACATAGTAGTAATAATATGTAAGTTATGTTTAAAAAAATATTCTCATATCATTTTTGTTTATACTTTGCGCGATCCAGATTATGCATAGCTCCAGGAGACTCTCGCTCGCTAGGAGAAGAAGCTCGCTCGACTTGAGCGCTACCTTCAGGAGAGTGGCCAATTCGATGGATCATTCTATGACACCGAGTCAAATGGCCCACGCGAGCAGTAGCATTGCCCATCATCTCATCACGTTCAGCCATACATATCACCATCACGATTCCATCGCCACTTTCTCTCTATCTTTTCTACTTTTATTCTTCATTTTCTCTTTATTTTATCGAGTATGTTCCATCCTTTCATCAATTTTTGCGATAAAAAACGTCCAAAAAATTAGAAACGATTAAAAATAGTTATAATTAGTTAAATAAAAATAATTAATTCTCAAAACAAAAAATATTACCGCGAAACATTTGAACCACGTCTCGATAACGTCGTTCGGAACCGCATACCAATTGTGGTGAGGCTCCATGAAATAGGCTTTAATGGTGTCAGATACTCCGTCCGATTTTGTTATCGAGAGCAAACATGAGAAATAAAACTATAATTATTAGTAAATAAAAATTACAATTTTTTTTTTTTTT
>PKMM01053882.1:530755-589108 GCA_002933915.1 Eutrema heterophyllum
TTTTTTTTTTTAGATCCGCATATACACATTAAGGTCTGAAACGCGAGTATTGATGGTGTTTGCCACCGAATCCCCGGTTCTTCCCTCTCTATGTATCAAAGGCGTAGGCGAATAGTGGTATCACGGGAAATTTTCCTAACCTCGCTTCCAACCTTTGTGTGATCATTCCTTCACAAGTAGAATAATGGGATCGCTGGAAATTTTCCTAGCCCTCTACTCAGAAGAAAATCATTTCATCTTTTTATGCTCTTATTTATTAACTTATAATAGGGGAGAGAGATATCATTACTTTAAACACATGGGTTCCTTTGTTAGATACGAATGAGGAATCAAGCTCTATGGACATCAACCACATCGATGAAGTGCAAAAATTTGGCTCAGACTTTAATGGACTCTGCTGGAAACATGGGTGTCTTCTAGTTAACTGGTCAGCCTTTGGATTTTTCATTAGTCCGATCTAGAACTGATTCTGTAACAATGGTCACTTAGAAGCAAAGTCAGAACAATAGATTCAAGAAAAAGATCATTATCTCCAACAAATTTTGACTCAATAAAACAACAAACTGACTCAAAAACGACTGACTCTAAGAAAAACAAACACATTTTCAGCAACTACCTCCCCCAGACTTAAACAACACTGTCCCCAGTGCTATTTAGCCTAGAGTTTGTAAAAGAAACCAAAAGAACTGAGTGGAATCGTGAAAAACAAGAGATTACCGGTTTGTGACAGGGGTGTCGACCGACACACAACCTGGTATCGATCGATACCAAGCGTAGGTAGTCACAATCTCTGTTCCTCCTGGTGTCGATCGATACCATAATGGTATCGGTCGACACAGCACATGTTCATCTGATTCACACAAAAACACAAGACACAAAAACGAAAAAATAAAAAACTTATATACAGACTCACCAGTGGGTTACCTCCCACCAAGCGCTTGTTTTATGTCACTAGCTTGACTTTGGCTCAGGTGATCAGTCAGGAGAAAAGTGAGAACTTACTCCCAGGCAAGTTCTACAACTAGACACATCCAGCTTCAGAGTTCTGCTCAACATGCTCTCCACAACCTCCTTTCCTTTCTCTTTCATCTCCGAAGTAAGAATAACTATAGCCTTAGAGAATGGTTTTGAGGTTCCTTTGCACTTCACCGTATACTCAATCGAATCTCCATCACACTTCTGAGGGATTAATGTCATATAGGTTGCACCCTTGACTCTTTTGCTCTTCACCTTCTTCTTTGCCTTAGCCGTTGTGATGTCTCTCTTCGTGATGATAGAAGGACCATCTAAAACGTCTATGATAGTTGACTCATCATAAGGCTCTTCCAAAAGATCAACCATCAACGTCTCTCCTGTAACAACGGTGATGCAAGAGATATGTTTGGGAGCTCTTCCAGAAGGGATGGCTTTGTAGGAGACCTCTTTGTCAATGTATGAGAATGAGATTCTCTTACTGTGCGTGTCTATAACTACACCAACTGTAGCCATGAACGGTCTTCCAAGAATCAAAGGCGTACTAGATCTTGCACTCATCTCCACAACCTGAAAATCAGTAGGAACTAGACGATCTCCTACTTTAACCAGCAAATCAGGGATGGTGCCATATGGAATTGAGGTTGAAGAGTTCGCGAATGTGAGAGACATCTTAGGAGATCTTATATCAATTCTCAACCTCTCTGCAATTGCCCTTAACATGACATTGACGCTAGACCCTGAATCAACGAGAGACTCTTTGAATTCAACTCCAGAGATAGAGCATGGAACCGAAAATTTTCTTGGGTCTTCTCTCTTAGTCAATTGCTTCAATGGTGGTGGTGTACTTCTTGCCTTGACGAAGAGTGCCTCGATCTCTTCTAGAGTTTCTCTGCAATCTCGGAAGTGACTAAGCAAAGGGCGGTATTCCAAAGCTTCTTCAAAAGACATCGTATGGGGAATTCTCCTTACCATCTTCTCAAACCCGAGCAACTTCTCTGCAGTAATGGGGTTTCTGAGATGTCTAGGTGGTATAGGATATCGTACTTTAGGCTTGTAAACCCTTTCCTTGAAAATCTTGGGTGTTGTCACAGTTTCTGGCTCAGTCTGCGAGGGGTGTCGATCGATGCCAGATTGGTGTCGATCGAGACAAGGCTTCTCTGTCGTCTCTTCAGGTTGGTGTCGATCGATACCGGTAGTGGTGTAGATCAACACCCTTGGTTTTGAAACGTCGCGAGGAGTATTTTCTACTGGTATCGATCGACACTGGGTGGTGTCGGTCGATACCCTGCGGATTTCTGAATCCTCATCGTCAAGATCGACGAAATTTCCTACAGTTAGGCCAATTTTCACTCCTGGATTGACCTCTTTTTCACTCCTCAAGGTGATTGCATTGACGTATTCCCTCGGATTCTCTGTCTTCCCTGGAAGAAAACATTCTTGCCTTTTTACAGCACTTGCAGTTTGGGCAACCTGAGTTTCCAGCTTCTTCTGATGAATGTTGAGAGCCTCGATTTTCCCATTCAGATCTGCATACATGGCATCCATCTTCCCATTAAAGTTTGTTGTCATCTTCTTCTGTCCCTCAAGAATATGTTCAAGCATAGATTCAACCTTGCTTTCAGGAGTTTTGGATGGTGGAGATTGGTAGGACGAGTTCCCATAGGATCGAGTGTAGTCGCTGCTCTGGAGTGGTTTATGTAGATACTGATTTGTTCCAAAACCAGCTGGTTTGTTGTTCTGCTGGTATTGAAATCTCTGACCTTGAAAACCAGCACCACCAATGTAGTTAACGTCTTCCACTTCATCTTTTTCGAAATTCTTGACCTCATCAGCAAAGTGTACATCCTTCTTTGTCTTACCCATAAGGAGATTGTGCACTGAATCCAGCTTGGCTTGAACCTCATCAATCTACGATCCATCCAAATTCCCAGCCTGCTTCTTCCGCTCAAAGTCTGCATTCTTGGTGCTATTGCTAGACGCCAAGTTCTTAATAAGCACATAAGCATCGTCAAGATACCTGGTGTTGAAGTTCCCATTGCTCGCAGCATCTAAGGCCATCTGATACCTCCAATCAATCCCTCTGAAGAAAATACCCAGCAACTGAACCTTAGTGAACCCGTGATGTGGAAAATTCCTCTGATACGACCTAAATCGTATCCAAGCAGCCTTAACGCCTCAGCTGCACCTTGAGAAAATTGTGAGATCTTGTTCCTAAGCTCCTCGGATCTCGCATCATCATAGAAATTGTTCAGGAACGCGTTCTTAGTCTCCTCCCAAGTAGTCAGTGATCCAGGCGGCAACTGCTTAAGCCAATAAGCTGCATCCCCACCAAGAGAGTATGGGAAAATCTTACAGAGGAGGTAATCGTTGGACACTCCATTGTACTTGATGCTAGTGACCAAGTCCCCAAACCTCTCAATATGATCCATAGGGTGCTCATGAAGAAGACCATGAAAAGGATGCTGACCCACAAGAGTGAAGTATGCAGGTTTTAGCTCAAAGTCATTCATCTGGAAAGCAGGTGGACGAATCGCTGATCGATTGGCATAGAACTGATCAGGCCTGTTATACTCTCCAATTGTCCTACCACGATCAACCACATTATTCCCAACATTCACAAAAACTGGAGGGACGATGATGTTTCCATCTCCATCAAGTCGTTGTCCCCTCTCATTGCACAATTGACCCTCGTGGTCTCTCAAAGCTCCAGCATCATCACGAACCAAAACCACTGGATTGTTCATCTCTGCTGGCCTCTTTGTTCTCATTTTTGTGCGTTCCAAAAGTGCTAGCTCCTCGTTGGAAAGATTAACTAGCTGTGTGCTCTTGTTTCTCCTGGTTTCGCGATTAGGCATACACCTGAAACACAAAAGTCAAAGCACGTAAGTAACAAAAATAAAAAAAATACGACGAGTATCGACCGACACTAGTTGGGTATAGATCGATACCGATGAACTTAGTCGAAATTCTAAGCTAAAATCTAATGGCGAATTTAGAGTCCCCGGCAACGGCGCCAAATTTTGATAAGCTCAAAATTAATACCCTAAAGTACTAACAGCTGTAGTTGCAGTATATTAGGGGTCGAACCACATAGACTCAAGAAATCACCCAATAGACCAATTAGATTCGAATTACGCTAAGCAATTCAATTTAACAGAAAGCAATAAACGAAATTAAAAGAGTTGTAATTCAATGGAGGAAAGATAGGTTCATGGTATTTCTCAGGAAATCAGAGAATACAGATAAACCAACTAGTCAGGATTCAGTTATGCACGGTTCTTGAACTCAAATCACTAAGCTATAATTAACCAACTGTCGTTGCGAGAATTATCTAAATCTAAATCCCAGAATCCCAAATCTCTTTGCAAATCCTAAAGATCTAAACCAGCTTTAAAGTTCAGGTTTGATATGTTCACAAAACAACTAAACCAAATCTCTTTGCGGATAGCTACTTTGCTCACCCTAAGTTCTGTCAGATTATCAATTGCACTGTCGTGCCTAATCGATTAACCTAAGATCTAAGTTCCAGATTCGTCAACCTAGAATTAGCTTTGAGAACAACCTAAGGTGAAGAACTAATTCAGATTATGAATCCTAACCAATCAATTACCAGCACTCAATGAAATCATTTGTGAGAAAACCCTAAACCTAAAGAGGATATACTCAGACATGATTAATGGAACATAAATCATAGATGGATAGAATTGCATAAAAGAAATCAATAAGAAAACAAGGGGTTCAGAATTGTCTCCCCAAAAAACCCTGTAACAAATCTCTCTCAAAGTATGAAGAATAAAATAAAGCTTAGCCAACAAATGTGGCTGAAAAACCTAATTATAATGTTAAAACACGTTCTGAGCTTTATTGTATTGATTAAAGTCTTCTAGGCTTTGGGAAAAACTCTGCAGGGCTTTAATACCCGCGGGTCGCCCGTCCAGGTGTCGGTATCAATCGATACAGCTTGGTATCGATCGATACCAAAGCTTCAAATCGGGTACAATCGCTGCTTAGTCCCAAAATGCTCCAAAAACTCCAATTAAGCTCCAAACGTGCTAAAACCTGAAAAGATTCAAAAAGACTCCAAAAATACTAGAAAGGCTCAATAAAAAGGACTTATATCATGGTCAAAAACGGGTAAAAACCATGATATATCAGATACCCTAATAAGATAAGTCGGGAAAAGCTAGAGGAATTCATCCATGTGGTTCGTGATCTACCTCAAGGAATCACGTTTGCTAGAGCTTGCATGGACCACATGATTGGTCATTTGTTTTGTGAAAACAAAGAGTCTGTCTCGGAGATAGAAGATCTCTTCATAAATGCTAGAAACGGAAGACCCGTTCGAAGTCTCCACAAGATTCAAGAACAAGGTCAGTTTCTCATCACTTGCAACACCTGTGGATTCGAGTTTAAAGATATCTTTTGTGGCTCCGGACCCTGCCTTAGCATCATGTCAACATCAACCGCCAAATGCCTCGGTATTAAGCATGTGCACCGTACCCGAACGAAAATCAGCATGGCTAATGAAACTTGTACTATACCAAAGGGGATAGGCTATGACATGCCCATGAGGATTGGAGATTGCTTATCCTCCGTCGATTTCTACATTGTCAAGACGACGAAGGTTGATTCTACACCAGTAATCCTACGATGGCCTTTCTTGTCAAACGTCGGAACCATCATGGATTGGCCAAATCGATGTGTCTCTTTTGCTAACATCGACAAAGATGTGTTCAACAATGCTGTCCCGCTCAAGTTCGGAGAAGAAAAACACTTCAAGTCAAAGGATCCTGATCCCGACTCACAATGGAGCGATGAGACACATGACGAGGAGACCGAAAGGAGATCGAAGAAGACTTGTCGAAAGACATTTTCTTTCTACGAACGTCGAGCTAAACGACTTTAAACAAAAGCGTTCAATGGGAAGCAACCCATTTAGGTATGCTTTTATTTTTAACTTTTCTTTCCTTTTCTATTAACGTTTTCTTTTTCTTAGTTTCACATTTCAAAAAAATTCCAAAACACAAATTTTTAAAAAAAAAAATTGAAAAGACAGAAAGATGAAACCACGGTTCGGAACTGCTCGGTCCAGCACGAATCGCGAGGAAACAATTGACAGCAAAAGAGGCCCGGCCGCGGGTGCCACACCCCGAGCCGCGGCCAGCCTTCCTTTCGCCACGGTCGCAATCAACCAACCCGCGGCGAGCGTCCACTTGGCCGCGGTCGCGCCCCTTCGACCCGCGGCGAGCACCCCTTTGGCTGCCGTCACATCCCTTCGACCGCGGCCAACCCCCTGTCGTTTGCAATCGATTTCCTTCGATCCGCAAACGATCCCCTTATCATCCATTCCCAATCACCCCCAATCCCATTCCCAATCACCACAACACCATTCCCCACCACCTTCAGGTAAGTTCTCTTTTTCTCTTAAACTTTTCAATTATTACATACCCTATTTCTCGTCCTTGCTCGATTTCTTTAACACTGGGGACAGCGTGATTTAAGTCTGGGGGAGGATTACATCCCTTTCTAACCACCTTTTCTTTCATGAGTATTTGCATTTTGCATTTTTCGCGCTTTCTTTTAAATTTTTCGAATTTTTCAATAAGTAGGAATACGTTTTCAGGGAATGATGAAAGAAATCCACGAAGATAACCGACCAATGTGATTCTACGCTATTTCCTAGTAACATGCTCTTTCGTAATTTGGTTCTAGACTAGGTGGTAGCTAGAGTTTCTGTTAATGCGAAATCCCCAGAGGAATTTAGACCATAGAGATTCTTTAGGATGGAATACACTAGCTCTATTATACTTGGACTTTAACTTTACTTAATTTTCTCATCAAAGGTTTAGGCAAAGATAACGAATCATACATTCAAGACGTTCTTATACTTTTTACCACTATTTGTCGTACCTGAATGACCATCTCATCTTTAGCTGGTACCCCACCCGAACCTTAACCATTTTTCAAACCTCATGCATTCTCTCTTTATGTCTCATGTGCAGGTATGTGCAAAAACGCCAGAGAGGGAAGAACGACACAGTTTTCAGTCACTAAAGACGAAAACTATACGCAATCGGTGGAGGTGAAATCAACAAAGACGAGAGCTTGGTTCAGCCTTGGAAATCTTAGAACATGGTATATTTCGTGCCCCTAAAACTCTATTTCGATAAAAGGCGATTCCCCTTTCAAAAAAATATATATATCGAAAGGGAAAGGAAACAAGAGTCTAAAGAGAGTCTAGATTGGTCGAAATTCCTATAAGGTATCTATGGTTCGTTTGTGAGAAGTATGTCATTCCGAGCCCATAGAAAATTCTAAGTCTGGGGGAATGACGGAAAACTTCTGTTTTGGAGAAAGGCGCAAGTGCAAAACGCAAGAAGAAGTGACTGGAAGCTGTGGTTCTCAATAGGTCCTTCTTCTCTTGTTGTTTTGCATAATATCTTGCACCCTCCGGTGAAATTACGGTAACCCGAAACACTTTTAACCTCACTCTAAATGCCTTTAATACCTAGCATCAATTGTCTTGGTTTGATCCTTTTGATGATAATTTCACATTTGCACTTAAAGAATTTAGAGAGCTAGTTGACTGGAATTTTGGATTTTGAAAGTTTATATTTCGTATGACGGATACCGTGAACTAGTGTTACGGAAACTTCTGGTTAGAATTTTTAGGCTAGGTTGCGATTGATGTAGTTCGATGGTCATGGTTTAGAAGGACGGTCTCCAAGTTTTCGAGTTCCCTATGATTTTTGTTTGATCTTCCCGAGCTTTGTTTTTGTTTTGTTTGGGGACAAACAAAATCTAAGTCTAGGGGAGTTGATAACACCATATTTGTACCCATTTTATTGTCTGTTTGGGGACAAACAAATAATAATATAGAGATATGCGCCATATACTAAAGACGATATAAACTAAAAAGTGAATATGACGATACTTTCCTTAAACCCTTACTCTCTGAAAAATGATTTAATCCGTTATTTTTCTCCTTTGTAATCGATCTTCTGGTTCGAAAGTTGTGTGTTGTTATCTTTTCTTTATAGAAACTCCGATTTGCACATCGCATTAGAAAACTCAATGCTTTCGTTGATAGCTCCGAATAGTCGACAATCTTATACTAATTATTCCGTATTAGAATCATTCTAAAAAAAAGTGACTTTGAATTTTTCTCGATACGATCCCAAGTGAACTTTAATCCGTCATGTGGTTGATCATCTTCACTGACCCTAAACTCTCAAATTCCCAGATCGAAAAATCCAAATTAAATACCCAAACCATAAGATGGTGGGTAGTGAAATTTGCTGAGACCCCCAATTCAATCTTGGACCAAATTGGGTAATTTGGTTCAAATAATAAATTCAAACAATCTCAGAAACATAACGCTGATAGCACCACCGTGATGGACACCAGAAGGAGACTCCAAGAAGGAGAGGAAGGGTGGTTAGTGTGAACCAACATGAAGGCACGAAGAAAGAAGAGAGAAACAAGAAACGTTGCATCTCTCTCGTTGCCCCGCAGATCGCGATGTGATAGAAGACGAAGAGCGTGGCCGGGACATCCGAAACGACGTAGGACAACACTTCGGCTAGACCAGCATGTAACCACATCGGATCCCACCACGTCGACAATTTATTCATCTCGCTATCACTACGCGCCTTCATCTTGATAAATTCTATCGAACCGAGAGAACGATGCACTATCCAATTTATGAATTGATCCATGAGTTTTTATTGTTAAATCTAAGAATTAAAAACAGAGAAAGA
Organism: Eutrema heterophyllum; assembly: GCA_002933915.1. Taxonomy (NCBI): domain Eukaryota; kingdom Viridiplantae; phylum Streptophyta; class Magnoliopsida; order Brassicales; family Brassicaceae; genus Eutrema; species Eutrema heterophyllum. Next base: position 539,491 of record PKMM01053882.1, read on the forward strand.
TACGACCGACGCCGTCTTCTGCCGGAGAAATCACGGAAAGAGAGTGGTTATGCCGATTGCCTTAAGAGTCGTCTATTGGGAGAAGAAACGGTTTTCGATTTTATAGAGAATTATTTTCATCTTGTCCTTATAAATCTTTCTCATCGCGTAAACCTCTGCCAAATCCACCAACACCGTACATCTCCGAATCAATCTAAAAAATAAAAAATATTAAGTTTGGTACGAAACTTAATGAGTTTATTTTTATGTGTATGATGAGAATGAGGGATTAAGGAGGGTTGAGGATGTATTTATAGAGTTTTTAGGGAGGGAAGTAACATGGAACTTTCCTCCGCGGCCAATTTTGATTTTTCTTTCTTTTTTTTTTTGTTGGTTTTTCATTTGGTAATATAGAAAACGTAGAAAATGGGAAAAGTAAGAGTAGTTTTGCTTGGAGACCAAGGGATAGATTCTCTACCATAAAGTACCGAAGCAATCGAAATCTTTGACAACACTACTGACACTCTTATTATCGAGAATGTGTTATGAATTAATTATATGAATGTCCATTAGGTCCATATCATAAGGAGGTTTAGAATATTTTCTATTTACTTATTCTCCAAATTTAGCTTGTTCTCCAAATCTTTGTAAACATATATAAACCTCTCATTATTCATTGAATAAGAAACAACAATTCCCTCTCTCTTCTTCTCTTTCTTCTTTTATTCACAACACGTTATCAGCACGATCGTCTCTTCGATCTGTTCTTCCACCGAAAAGGTGAGATTTAATTTATGTCTATGTTTATATTATTTTGGGATGATAAAGCGATGCCTTTTTCCAAATCGATCGTCATGGTAGGCTATGCCTCCACGATCATGATCGTATGGTAGACTACGTTTCCTCAGATCAAAAGATGGTTATCAATGCTTATCTAGAATAATGATTGTCGATCGTTTGATCTTTGTATTTTATTGATCTCTGAATCTGCACGAATTTATATTATAACATGCACTATTTCTAAAACGGATTTTGCACGGTGATTTTCTATCATTAAACTGAATATTGCTCATTAATCTGAATACTGCTTTTGCACTAATTCGTTTATGCCTGATCTATGCACGGCTATATTATAAGAGCATCGTTTATGCCCGATCTTTGCACGGCTGGATTTTACCATACTTTTACTTAAAGATTTCTAAAACGGATTTTGCACAGACAAATTAAAATCATGTTTGATCACGAAATTTGCACAATTTTGTCATACGATTTTGTCTAATGAATTGATTGATTGATTGAGAACTTAGTTTAATGGAATGATAGGAACAAAATAAGATATGATGGCTGAGAACTTTTTCAGCCTGCACAATGTTTACACAGATCAGATCTTCCAATGAAATCTTTTGAGATTACAAATTAAAGATCTAGCAAAAGAGATGTTATTTCAAAGATCCTTGCAGGATTTAACATAGAAAATGCTTACATTTAGTTGGTCATGAAGTACCACACTTAAATGTTATTTGAGTAGTTTACTGATATCTCTTTCATGATTGAAAGATGTACTTTCATATAACAAGAAGCATGAATAGCTCGTATGTACAAGTATGTACAATATGAATATCTAGAAGATTGTAAGTACAAGGAAATTTGGCATGAAGTCCAAATAGACGAAAAAAATGTCTTCTATATGAAAATGATGTTATGGACCAGAAGTCCAATAACATGAGAAATTATGATAATCATACGAGTGTATTAACTAATGTTATGCTTATATCAATTCCCTTAAGATGATATATATGATTGAAATGCATCTCTTGAAGAAGATGCTTCTAGGGGGAGAAATATTATGATGTGCGTGGTTGTACTCTTTTTCTTTATCATGGGTTTTATCCCACTAGGTTTTTCCATGACAAGGTTTTAACGAGGCAACAAAGAACACGCAAATGATAGACACCTAAGGGAATGTAAATATGAAAGTCTATCACCATTCCAAAGATTAATTAGATAATTAGAAGCAAAGAGAATGATCATGATGGATCATCTGCGACACCCATTAATTGCAGAAGAATGGCGATGTACATCTACTACAAATTCGTTCAAGTGAAGATTTGACGGACTTATTTACCAAGACGTCTCTAACTGCTACTTTTAAGAAGCTAGTTCATCATACTGGATCGCGTCATCTCAAACATTTCAAGTGATGTACTCATAAGGGGGAGTAATAGCGCGCTGCACTCTTTTTCCCTTAACTATGGTTTTTCCCATTGGATTTTCCTAGTAAAGTTTTTAATGAAGCAGGATCTTATGCGCATTATGATCATTTTTATATAATGGTCATCAAAGGAAGAGTGTTATGAATTAATTATATGGATACCCATTATAAAGTTCATATCATAAAGAGGTTTAAAATATTCTCTTTACTTATTCTCCAAGTTTAGCTTGTTCTCCAAATCTTTATAAACCTATATATACCTCTTATTATTCATAGAATAAGAAACAACAATTCCCTCTCTCTTCTTCTATTTCTTTTATTCACAACAGAATGTCAATCGGTGTTCGATCCCATGTCAATTTATTGCGGAAAATTGCATCGGATAACAATTTTGGTCCAACTAAAGAGTATACTTTAATTTTCAGAAGAAGACAAAATAATAATCCGACAGAAAATAAAGTAAGTATCACTTTATCAAATGAAAAACTTTTAGTTAAAATAGAACATAATACAATTCAAACAGACTTCACCAGATTTCGAACAGACTTCAAGCAGACTTCAAGCAGACTTCAGTTTAACCACTTTGGTTATGATACAAGTGATAACAAGATCACAAATGGGTATGTGACCCATTTGCACTTTTTTCCCTTTGATAAATGAGATTTTTCCTAGGAATCAATCCTAAATATGTTCATGTCATTGCAATATTTTAGGTGTCAATCCAATCGGGGTTTGTTTAATGCAACAAGAATGCAATAAACTCTCTAATTCAAGCAACAAGTGGTTTTGGTTTTATCTAGCAACCTAATTCAAATGTAAAGCAAACAAGTAACAAGCAAAGCTAAACGAGATTAAGAAATTAATAAAGGCAAGCTCTTGGATGAGGTGATTGACTTTGGGGACTTCAATGATCAACCTATAATGTCATTTCACACAATCAAGCAATTTCCCTTTTAAACAAGATTAATCCGCTCTCATGGCCTTAATCACTTCGCTAATTAACTAATCAAGAACAAACCCTCATTTGTGAAAAGTTAATCAACAAGCATTAATCATAAATTCCAATAGCCCTAATACTCCTTAAACAACTACTCTCATAGGTTAAGCAAGTAAAATCTCTTATTTCGCTTTTTGGGGAAGTTCATCGAACACATTGTGTGCATGAAATTTCCTATGATCTAAATTAACTCTCTCAAGCCTAATCTAGCATTATAAACACTAAACAAGAGAGGAAATATGTAAACTATGCCCTAGACATCATAGATCAATCGCTAAATTCCCCTAATCTACCTCATCCATGAGCTCTAAAAATAACTACTCACTAATCATGAAGAACACACCAANTTAATCAACAAGCATTAATCATAAGTTCCAATAGCCCTAATACTCCTTAAACAACTACTCTCATAGGTTAAGCAAGTAAAATCTCATATTTAGCTTTTTGGGGAATTTCATCGAACACATTGTGTGCATGAAATTTCCTATGATCTAAATTAACTCTCTCAAGCCTAATCTAGCATTATAAACACTAAACAAGAGAGGAAATATGTAAAATATGCCCTAGACATCATAGATCAATCGCTAAATTCCCCTAATCTACCTCATCCATGAGCTCTAAAAATAACTACTCACTAATCATGAAGAACACAGCAAATCTCATAAAAGAGGTGTTGTTAATCATGATTAGAGAATAGAAAGATGAAAGATTATAAGAGATTAAGAAATTAAAACTTAGATTGCATAAATAAAAATCAAGATCCCCCTTACAATCACTTAGAACCCTAAAAGGAGAGGTTTTTTTAGCAAGAGAAAAAGAGAGGTGGTCTTTGGTCGGCAGCTTTCATACCAGGCTGGTGCAGGCCGGTACAAGCGGCCGGTGTGGTGAATTGCTTCTACACCGGGCTGAGACGGGCCGGTACGGGTGGCCGGTATTGCTCCTGGTCGAGCTTGGGTCTGACACCGGACGGTCTTTGGGGGGTGTAGTGGGCCGGTATTGGTCCTGCACGAGCTGGAGTCAAGCGCCGTTGGTCTCGCGGCCAGACGGATACACCTTCTGTAAAATCGCGATTTCTCCTGGAATACATGTCCGAATGGCTTCAAACCACCTCCAATAGACAGCTAACTCATTTGGTTACAACTTTTATGAAGACCATTGGAGCTGAATCGGATCGGAAATCATTTGTCCTACCAGTTCTTTCAGACGCTTCGGAATGATCCTTACATCCTATTTTTCTCCATTATTCCAAATATACCCAAATTGCCTCCAATCACCTAGAAAATACTCCAAAACATGCAAGAACTCACTAGGACCTAATGAAAATGTCTTAAACTCTAAATGAGACCTAAATGCGAGACAAAACCATGATTATGCATGCAAATGACACAAAACTCTAAGTAAAATGTATGCTAGATCATGTAAAATATGAAGATATCACCCTTACCTTTGGTTTTATCCCAATAGGTTTTCCAAAGAAGGTTTTTAATGAGGCAAATGGCTCACATCTCTTCAAACCCATTTGTTGTGATCATGACTTGGCCCAGCAACAAGAATTTCGACCAAGCACTCCAAGAGACAATTTTTGTGGTCAACAAGTCAAGGCAGCTCAAGGGACATTCAACTTGTTTTAATTTTCTGTTTTAATTAAGACTTAATTTTCGAGAATGATCTTTTGCATTCTCTTGTTTATTTTAGCAAGTGTGCTTTCATCTTTGTAAAACTATCTAGTGAGATCAATAAACCTTGAGTGTGAAACTCTTTTGTTCTTTATGAGCAATTCGATCTTGGTGAGTAATATCCACGATCAAAACCCGATTGTTTGGTGAGTCATATCCAATCAATCAAAACTTGGCTTGTCTTGGTTTGTCATATCCAAGGAGTCGTTTAGGAATATCAAAGGCCTTCCGCAACCTTTGTGAGACCAATCGATCCATCAATCTGATCTCTTGAACCTTCACGGTTTCATCCAATCACAATCTATCCTTTTGCCGACTTCTAAGTGCCGATCGTTGGAAGATCGTATCAATGACGATATGTCCAAGTCTACTCTTTTTTGTATGGTTATTGCATTTGCATAGTACTTTTCAGGAAATAATAGATACTAAGTTAAAAAAAGAGTGAATTAGGTAGATAACCGTAAAAACATAAAAAAACTCATGATGTGACAATATCATGAGTTACTATTCTTGTTAGGTATGGTTTTTACGTTTATGTCCTCCAACTTTATATTTAACACGATAACTAAATTATTGTATGTTTAATGGCATCGTATCTCTCTCCTTCTCCATCATTATTTTTTTTTTCTTCTTTTCCGGCAGCAAAAGCCGAAAAAATACACAACATAGATGAATCTGACAAAACTTCGAACACAAAACATATTATTTTTACCGATGACAATCTAACGAGATCCATATACCAATGGTTCTGGTGACGATGATGGCGCCGCCGTCGGCCACCGTGGTTATTATTGTAAAGGATTACAAATTTTTTTGTAACGTGTTACCAATTGTTGTATTACCTATAAACATTATATTTACATCTAATTGTATATTTATCGTGATATAAAACATATTAGATCGATAACAATAGTCTTGCAACATGTTAAAATATTTATTGTACCGAATAAATATCTAAATGTATCTCCAACTTTATATTTAACAGGGTAACTCAATCGTTTCATGTTAGCTTTCATATTCTTAAACTTCAGGCATAGATTGGCTGATTCGACTCTGACAAAGATTCTAGTAAAGATCGGGTGAATCCAAATTAGAGTGATAGATCTCTCGAAGATCAGATAAAAACTAGCATATATCATATGCAAATCCGGTGAAAACCATGCTGATGGTGCTGACGTCAATTTGTGTTGTTCTTATAATGCGTCGGTGCTAAACATGTATGCGTACCTCTAACATTTAATTTACCTCGATAACTCAATTATTATACATGTATATATATATAGATAACGAGCTACATATTCTTTTAACATGTTAAAATACTTATTGGAACATTTTGATATATCTCTAGCTTTTTATTTAAGGAGGTAATTAAATTTGTGAATGTTAACTTTCATATTAGAAGAATATGGGTATCCTTACCGTCAAATCTTCAACATCTTCTTCCCATCGAATCTACAGACCCAGAGAAAAATAAACCACCGAAACATACTTACAAAAACAGAGTCACGAGGGAATGGTAGAATCGTAATGAACGAGTAACAAGAACTGACCTTGGAAATGAGCATCGATGACGGAGAATTCCCGAATCGGGTCTGCCATTTTTGTAGCAATTGAATTTATCTTCAACGAAATGACAATCACCATGAGGATAAATCGGCTCAGAATCGTCAAAGACCAAGCTTCCGTCAAATATGTCGCAAGAACTAAATTCTTTGCTCGCGAAATCCATCTTCTTCGACTCGTTCTTGACGCATATTCTTCTTGGAGAAATTGAATAGAGAAGCGTGTTTTTATCTGAAGTAGTCGACGTAGAAGAAGGAGAAGAGAAGAAATTTGCCGCCATGAGAAGACGAGAGGTGAAGCTCGAGACGATCAGTGAGGGAGAGAAATCTGAGAGAGAGGAAGAGGATAGGAGAAAGAGAGAGAAAAATATGGCTGAATGGTATTGTGGAAATAACCAATTATGAACATATAACAAATCTTCTCTTTGTTACTTTGCAAATATATTTTGAATCCATGGTCAAGTACCCAAATTTCTCTTAAAAAAAGGGAAATACCACTATCTCCTATTAAATAATAACAAAATTAGTTTTATGAATTTGATATTGTTTGGTCATCACTATTCTATGTGAACAACTCTTCTATCCTTACTATAACAATTGGTTAACGGAAATTAGAAACCAAGTTTACTTAAACCATGGACCCCACCAAGTAAATCCAATCTTTGGATTTTCATTAATTTTTTTTTTTTTTGCAAAAATTTTGGAAAGGGAGAAACGAAGAGATGGACCACCTAGAGTTTTAAGAATAGTAAACTTGTCAACAACTATTATCACGAGTTGTTAACTTTGTTAACAGTTGGTATACATGCCTTTCATGTCCTAAGATTCTATTAACATGGCAAATGACTTGTTAACTTGACAAACCCCATTGCAACTTCACAATACAATTTGTGATATGTTAACGATGTTATACGTTAACTTGACTTGTTAACGATGTTTACATATCAACTTTACTTGTTAACAATGTTATACGTTAAATTGACTTGTTAACTTGATTTGTTAATGATGTTATACGTTAACTTGACTAGTTAACTTGACTTGTTAACGATGTTATATGTTTAATACAATTTGTGGTATGTGTCACCACAATACAAACTTAGGGGCGTACAAGTACACTATATTATATAGTTAACTTTATTATTTTGCAGTTAACAAAGTTATAGTTATCGTTTTCAGTTAATATTGTTATCGTTTTTCTCAGGTGGCCCACCTTTTGACATACACTTTTGATAGCCAAAAATATTAAACTTTTCTCTCTCTCCAACACATTAAAATGAACGATAAAACATATAATGCCCTCATCCTCTACACTATTCTATCTCCCATAGGGATATTAAAGACTACAATTACCAAATGAAACTTTCCAATCTATCTAATTTTCAATTATCGGTTACTACTTTACTAATAAAGTAGTCAACCATTAATATTAATTAAATTTACTCTTAAAAAACACTAAAAAGAAAGAAAAAAGTGAGTTGAATGGCGACCGAAAAGGCGATTTTAAAGCAGTTTTTTTCCGACTATCTCTTACCATATCGGTGACAGTTTTTGAATTTTTGCTAGCGATTTGAAAAATCCCTCGATTTCCGCAGTTGTTGGCCGTTATTCTCACTTTGAATCCCACGATTCATAATGATGCCCATTATCCTTCGATATTGACGATTTCAAGCAAGTATAAATGAAGATTTGTGGATCTATTTTCTCACAAATCAATCTTCATATTTCTGTGCATCTCTTCTATCCCCTACGATTCTAGAATTTTTTTTTGTTTGAATATGGCTGATAACTTGCGAAGAGCAATTCAAGATCTCGATCTTGGACATATGATGCTCCGATAGCACTACCGGCGGATGTCGTCAACCAAGCGGCTGCAGAAAACCGCTTCATCCTTGTGGGTCGTCCAACAATTCCACATCATCAAAACTTGAGATCTATCATTGCGAACCTTCCACAAACCTAGGGTCATGCCATATTGTTTTACGGTTGTATCGTTGAAGGTGGTCGCTTCCAATTTTTATTCCCTTCTTAAGATTCCCTGGAAAATGTGCTAAGACGTAGACCGTGGGCTTTTTCTGACATGATGCTTATCCTTCGACGATGGTCACCATTGATGGATCCAGTCATGCTTGACTTTATCCACTTATGGATTCAAATATGTGGGATCCCTCTGCAATTTATGAACCGATGTAATCGTTCACATTAGACGCACTATGGCGATGTTGATGGATGTCGACTAATGTTGAGGCAGCTGCGAGAGTAGAGTATGTCTGAGTGAGATTCAACTGGGATGTTACCCAGCCATTGCGGTTTTAGCGCAACTTTCAGTTCACACCTGGAGTAAATACTCTGTTGCGATTCTGCTATGAATGCCCTCGTGGTTTTTCGGAGGTTTGCGGCATGATCACCCATGATTCTGGAAACTGACTAATCCAGAATGGAGGTCCCGACCATCAATCTGATGATAATGAGGAGGATGCAATCATGACATGCAACAGCATCGGGGCGTACAAATTAAGGAACTTGATAAAAATGATGCACCAGAACAAGAAGAGGATAGGATGCACGATGTTCACCAGGTTCCTAATGGTCAAGATTTGTAGGAAGATCAGGAAGTGGAGGAAGAAGAGATTCTTTCATTGGAGGAAGTGCAGGAATTGGAGAAGAATGAAGATCTATTGATTGATGCAGAGCAGTACATCATGTACAAGGGAGAGTTTGATATGGATGAACTTTATAACCCTGTCCCAATATTCTCCAATGCAACAAGAGTACAACCCTGTCCCAATATTCTCCAATGCGAGAAGAGATGTGCCAAGTACGGATTTAAAGGCTAGTGAAGTTTCAATTTCATAAAAGGAAATGATTGAAGATTATGCTGATGTTAATGAGAGAGCTTTAGCCAAGTCCATCCCCAAGTGTAAGTTCACATCTGAAGCTGGAAATGAGACAGGGAACAAAAAGATGATTCGGGAAACTGGTGAAAGCAGTGGTAAATGCATGGCTGATACCACACATGAAACCACTAGAGGCGCAATAGGCCATGAACTACCTCTTCCGCCATGAGGACTACCTGCTGGAACTGTCAAAGTATTGGCAATGACCTGATAGTTCGACGCCTAAAGGAGATACATGGAAAGTATCTTCTAGACATCATCTGCTTCTAAGAAACCAAACAAAGAGACGACTATATCATAGACTTGGGATGTGAAATGGGTTTTCTTAATTATGTAATAGTCCCACCTATAAGAATTAGTGGTGATTTAGCATTTCTTTGGAAGAAATATGTTGATTGATCAGTTTATTTTCAATCTCCTCATCGTGTAGATTGTTTTGTGAAAAGTAATAGATTTGGTTTTTATTTGTCCTTTATTTTTCCTTTGTCTATGGATATCAAGATCCTAGATTTCGAAATGATCTTTTGGAGAGATTAGAAAGGCTGTCAATCAATAGAAAAAAGCCTTGAGTGATTTCAGTGAATTGTTGGGGAATAAAGAAAAGCAAGGAGGTCGTGTTAGGCCTGATAGTTCATTCCATAATTTTTGCAGAATGGTCCGTCATTGTGACTTTTCAAATTTGAAAGCAGCTGGAAATCGGTTTTCATGGGCTGGACAAAGAGGAGATCACTATGTCTTATGTTGTCCAAACAGAACTATGGCCGAAGAAAATCTGAGTTTCCAAACTCGGAAACACATTTTTTGGAGTTTGTAGAATCTGATCATAGGCCTTAGATCAGTTTTATTGAAGATGTGCCACATGAAAGAAAATGACGATTTATGTATGATGAAAGATTGGCTACTAGAGACGGGTTTCATCAAGCTGTTGTTAGAGGGTGGAACACTGATACATGGCAGATTGAGACACCAATAGTACAACGAATAACAAACTGCATAAAACAAATCTCAAGATGGAAAAAAAGCAATCGATCGAATGCAAAAGAGAGGAATTCTTTACTAAGATTTCAGTTGGATAAGGCTGTTTCTTTGAACAATTCTTCTAATACTGAGTGTTTAAATCTCAAAGAAGAGCTTCATAGAACATATCTTGATGAAGAAATCTACTGGAAGCGTAAGAGTCAAATTTCGTGGCTTAAGGAAGGTGATAAGGTTACTCGTTTCTACCACAATGTGATTAAGACAAGAAGACTCCGTAATCGTTTAAGCTCGATTCAAGATGGCTCGGGTTTAATACGACGTGGTGACACTGAGATTGCTCAAGTTGCAGAAGGGTACTTTACAAAATTATTTAATTCTCAAGGGACCTCTGATGCAATTTATGAAGAAGTTAACAGGGATTTTCCACAGAAAATCACGACTGCCATTAATGATGATTTAACCAAACCAGTGAGTGAAGAAGAAATCAGAAAGACAGTGTTTTTGATTGGAGCATACAAAACACCATGCCTAGATGGTTTTTCAGGAGCTTTCTATCATCAATTTCGGAACGACATCAAGCTGGCTATCATCGCAGAAATCAACTCCTTCTTTGAACATGGTTTGATGGATCAACGAGACAATCACAAGAATATGTATCTCATTTTGAAAATCTCTCCACCAATACCAATGGCATATTTTCGTCTGATAGCTCTTTGCAATGTAAGCTATAAATTCGTGTCCAAAATTCTGGTGGATCGTTTGAAGAAACATCTTGCAAGAATTGTCTCTGAAAATCAAGCGGCATTCATCCTTGGTCACATGATTACTGACAAAATAATCATTTCACACAAGATGTATCATGCTCAAAAGGTCCGGAAAAGGCAATCTAAGGCTTATATAGTCTTAAAGACATATATCACAAAGGCCTATGACCGATTGGAATGGAGATTTCTTGAGGAGACAATGAAGAGAATGGGTTTTCATCAGAAATGGATTCATTGGATCATGACCTGTGTTTGATGCAGGGTTTATTTAGCTTCAGGTTTAAAATTCATAAACCCTAGGTGTCTGCAAGTGCACAAATGTGCGTTTTAGGAGTTAGGGGTGGAACCACATAGACTTAGTTATTTTGGTACGAATTATCCAACTAAAAATCAAACTAGAACAAATCGATGAGGTTTTGTAGGTGTGTGTCACAAAAATAACAAGCAAAATAGGTAAGCAAATAAAATTGATGGATGTAAACAATTAAACGAGACGTTGGGCTTTAGGGAATTCACATATATTCATGGACCAGTTTAATAGATCTAAGAAATGATAAGGGTTATCGATTATGGTAGTTTTAGAACTCAAACACGGAAATGTACTAGATCTACTTTCGCAGCACCTAATACCTAGATCTAAAGAACTTAACTACTCAAATTCCGTTGGTAATCACGCAGTTAGATCAGCAATAAAATCAAGTTCAATTAACGTCCACAAAGGTCTATAACTATGCTTTCGTATGTTATAGCGTAATTGCTCGTCTACACTATTTCATGTCATTAAATTCAGCACTTTCGTGGTTTTATCTTCCTATAAGATCAGCTTATAAATGGCCAGAAAAGAATCATGCAATAAGAACGAGTATAGAACGAATAACTCCTAAAAGTATTTAATCCTTTTATCTAACAACCTATCAAATTAAACCATGAAATCCCTTTAAAAAACTCTTTAAACCCAACTAGAAAACTACTTAGACATAGTTATGAAATTCATTANGCACCTAGTCATTAAATTCAACACTTTCGTGGTTTTATCTTCCTATAAGATCAGCTTATAAATGGCCAGAAAAGAATCATGCAATAAGAACGAGTATAGAATGAATAACTCCTAAAAGTATTTAATCCTTTTATCTAACAACCTATCAAATTAAACCATGAAATCCCTTTAAAAAACTCTTTAAACCCAACTAGAAAACTACTTAGACATAGTTATGAAATTCATTATCATAATCAATAAGAATTGTAGTAACTTAGTTTAAGCAAATAGAACAAGAAGTAAAAACACAAAGAACGAAGAACGAAGATGAAATCAGCGGCTTTTGTGCCTGTGTATGGTGAATATGACAATCTATAGGGGGGCTTGCGTGTCACCCTAAGAGTTTTAGGTGATGTATTTATATGATTTTCAGCCTTCTTGAGACGTTTAGGGCTTCCCTTCGTGAAAATAAGTGACAGATTCGAAGTGGGCTTGCAAACAGACCGAGTCCGTGACAAATTTAGCTGGCCGCGACTTGGATGAGGCTGGCCGCGACTTGGATGAGGCTGGCCGCGGGTGTGACACATCCTGGTGCGGTGGATGTTCATTTCTGCTCTTGCTTCCTCTCCGAGACAGTTTGACAGGACTTCAGTAGTCTTCATGGTTCTTGAGATTGAACTGTTGGATCGTCCTCAAACCACTTGGTTGTGAAAGGTGGCTGATCACTCTATATGGTTTCCCAAATTGTTTGTGATCAGATGATGGGAAGGTCCTTGTTAGATATTTAACTTCTGACAGTCCAAATCTGTCCAAAAACGGATTTTTGCTCCACTTTTGTGCTACTTTAGCCCAAATTACATGAAAAGGCTTTTGAAACTCCAAAACACTGAAATCAGTTGAAAACCATTAGAAACCGAGTTAAAACACCTGCAAAATATCTTAAAATGATATCCAAAAAAGTGTAAAAACGGGTTATATCAACTCCCCCATACATAGATCTTTGTTTGTCCTCAAACAAAACATAAATCAAAGTTCGTAAAGAAGTTTAAAAATCACAGGAACTCACAAACCTCAGAGACAGTCCTTCTAAACCATATCTAAACCCAGTCTAGAAAATTCTCACCAAAGTTCCCGTGTCACTAGCCAACGGTTTCTGTCATGCGAAACCCAAACTATCTAGAATCCAAATTTTAGTCAACTAGCGCTCTACATTTGTTAATGTTTGTGTGAGCTTTTCATCAAAAGAATCAACCAAGACTGACGATGTTAGGTATTAAAGGCTTTTAGAGGTGAGGCTTAGAGTGTTTCGGGTTACCGTTCTCGCCGGAGGATGCTAGATATTATGCAAAACAGCAAGAGAGGTTAGACCTGTTGATAACCACAGTTTTCAGTCACTTCTTCTTTCGCATAAAGGTTGCTGTGAATTCCTCCTTCTCCGGTAATTTTTTTTCCATTCCCCTAGACTTGGATTTTTCCGCGGTATTCGAAACGAATGGCATCTAAACTTCTCACAAACGAACCATGGCTTGCCTTTTTGAACATTTTGGCCAACTAAGACTTGTTTAGGCTCTTTGTTTCCTTTCCTTTCGGTTTTCACATTTTTCTCTATCCCCTCTCTTTTTTTTTTGAAAGGGGAAACGCCTTTTTGAGGTCTAGTCTTAGGGGTCACAAAATTTACCATTGAATTTGAAATTTTCAATATAAAGCTAAACTCCTTTTTTCGTTGATATCACCTTTACCATGACCGTCTAGTATGTCGTCTTGAGCGACTGAAAATTGCGTCGTTCCTCCCTCTCCAGCGTTTTTGCACATATCTACACATAAGACAAAAGGAGAGAGTGCATGAGGTTTGAAAAATGGCTAAAGTTATGGCAAGGTACCAACTAAAAGTGAGATGGCCATTCAGATACAACAAAGAGTGTCAAAATGGAAGTCCTGATTGCATGGTTCGTTGTCTCGCCTAAAACCCTTGATGAGAAAATTAAGTCAGATTAAGACCAAAATAGAATAGAGCTAGTGTATTATGTCCGATAGAGTCTTTCTAGTTTAAATTCCTCTGGAGATGTCGCATCACGAGAACTCTAGCTACTGCCTAGTCTAGTATTGAATCTCCAAAGATTGTCATGAGGAGATAGTCATTCCATTTTTTTTGGATGAATGGTAGTTGCATATCAAATCGTCCAAGTGTGAAATGATAGCCAGCATTCAATCAAACCGTCCAAGAAAAAAACTCAACATAAACTAAATCATGTTAGTAAAGGATGAACATCCTCCCCTAGACTTAAATCACATTGTCCTAGTGTGAAAAATCCACAAGAGAATGGTAAGGAAGAGAATTTGATTTGGAAGGAGAGTTGCACTTACCCTGCTCGGGAAACTGTCGTATTGATACACGGCTAAGAGAAGGTTGAGTAACAGAAAAAGGGAGTGGATGGGACGGAGAGGGGATGGTCGCACGAGAATGGTGCGGGGGCAAAGTGGGGACTCGATCGACCGCGCCATCGGACTCTGTGGCACGGTGAGGAGATGTTTGGCTGTGAGTATGGAGGTCAAGTCGCGGTGGACAAGGTCATGGCCGTGAGAGATGCAGCAGTGGCGCGGCGAGACTGGCTCGTCAACGGAAGACTGGCTAGGTGACGGCTGATCGGGGTCGCGGTGGGTGAGTTACTGGTCGCGCCTCTGGAGCTGTGGTCACGGCATATGATGGTCTGGCCACGCCATAGAGGCTTGGGGTCGCGGCCGGTTGCTCATTTTTGTCCGTTTTTCATTCGTTATTTGTTCTAATTATTTGTTCTAATCATTTTTGTCAGTTTTTCATTCGTTATTTGTTGCGGATGTAGTCACTATGCCAGGATGGGTCGGGGTCGCGGTGGGTGGTTGTTTCGCTGTGGGGTTGGAGAATCTCTGATGGCGAAATGGGGTTTGGCCGTGATTGGAGGGATTTTGGTCATGGCCATAAGGTGTTTAGCCATGACCTTTGAGCTTATCTCGCGGCCAAAGGGGGTTCGACCATGGGGTCGGAAAATCTCTCATGGTGGATTGGTGTTCTGCCATGGGCAAACTGGTTATGGCTGGGCCAAGCAGTTCGAATCGAAATCCTTTTTTTTTGTGTTTTCGTTTTTTTTTTTTTTGTGTGTTTTTGTTGTTTTTTTTTATGAAAACTTGAAACTAAAGAAAACCAAAACCAAAAATCAAAGTGTTCGAAAAAAATAAAATGAAAGAAAAGGAACTACCTAAGTGGGTTGTCTCCCATAAGCGCTTGTTTAAAGTCTTTAACTTGACTTGGATGAGGAGATGAGCTTAGTTCAAGAAAGATCTTGTCCGAAGACAAGTCTTTTTCGATCTCCTTTTGTCATCTTTTGTGGACGACTCATCATCTTCATCTCCGAGTTTAAGGCGAATGCCTTTTGTTGGGTCGAACGGTGTTGATGGATATATCACATCTTTGTTGATGTTGGCGAATGAGACTCGACGATTGGGCCAATCCATGATGGCACTAGCAATAGCAAGGAACGACCATCCCAAGATTATTTGTGAGTGCTCATTTATGGGAGTCTTGACGATGAAAATGTCCACTGGGACGATGCAGTCGCCTATTCAGACAGGTATGTCGTAGCCGATTACCTTTGGAGTTGCACAAGATCGATAAACAATTCCTATCTTGATGTTGGTTGGGTAGACATGCTTGATACCCACTCGATGCGATGTTGCTTTGGAGATGATGCTGAGACACGAGCCTGAATCGTAGAGAACATTTCGGAATTCAACTCCTCTAATGATACAAAAGCTGAGGAATTGACCTTGGTCTTGAATCTTGTGTAAAGATCAAATTGGTCTTCCGATTCTAGCATGATTAAAGAGGTCTTGTATCTCTGAAACAAATTCCTTGCTTTCACAAAAGATGTGGCCAATCATATGGTCCATCCATGCTCTTGCAAACGTGATTCCTTGAGGAAGATCACAAACTAGCTTGTTGAATTCTTCAAGCTTCTTTGGATTGATCTGATTTGGACACCATATATACTTCTATGGAAGATTTGGCATATGGATCATATAAGCTGTTGTGAGAAGTCTGGCTCGGTTAAAGTAGACATGAATGTCTTCCTTGGTTTCTCTGCTTCCGCGAAAGAAGATAAGTAAATAACGCGTCCTCCATGCTTCTTCGAAGGAGACATGCATCGGGATTGACTTGACAAAATTGTTGAACTCGCTTAGCATCTCTCTATTGATGTGGTGCGAGAGTTACTTGTCCAAGATCGTTGTGTTGCTTCCCGATGAGTAAGAGAGAGGACGAGCTAGATCAAACTCCGAGTAGAAATATGATTCTTGAAAAGTTACTATTGGAGGTTCTTCCCAGTATGATTCTTTAACTTCATTCTCACTTGGTGAACCTTNGAGGAATTGACCTTGGTCTTGAATCTTGTGTAAAGATCAAATTGGTCTTCCGATTCTAGCATGATTGAAGAGGTCTTGTATCTCTGAAACACATTCCTTGCTTTCACAAAAGATGTGGCCAATCATATGGTCCATCCATGCTCTTGCAAACGTGATTCCTTGAGGAAGATCACAAACTAGCTTGTTGAATTCTTCAAGCTTCTTCAGATTGATCTGATTTGGACACCATATATACTTCTATGGAAGATTTGGCATATGGATCATATAAGCTGTCGTGAGAAGTCTGGCTCGGTTTAAGTAGACATGAATGTCTTCCTTGGTTTCTCTGCTTCCGCGAAAGAAGATAAGTAAATAACGCGTCCTCCATGCTTCTTCGAAGGAGACATGCATCGGGATTGACTTGACAAAATTGTTGAACTCGCTTAGCATCTCTCTATTGATGTGGTGCGAGAGTTACTTGTCCAAGATCGTTGTGTTGCTTCCCGATGAGTAAGAGAGAGGACGAGCTAGATCAAACTCCGAGTAGAAATATGATTCTTGAAAAGTTACTATTGGAGGTTCTTCCCAGTATGATTCTTTAACTTCATTCTCACTTGGTGAACCTTTTGAATGCTTGGATGCTGAGCTGTATGAGGTATGCATCACGTCATGAGGTTGAATCATGTTGCAAGGTGCAAAAGAAAATGATTCCTCATTATTAGAAGTAGTTGGAGAAGGTTGAGTGGCGATGGCAAAGATAGCTTGCTCGAAGAGTCGTGGCCCTTATTTGAGGTGTCGAGCTCTTGGTGGGATGGCTTATGGCCGTGCCTATGTAGCTCTGCTCATGGCAGAATGCTCTCTTGTCGTGATCATGAGATTCTGCTCTTGGCCAAGAGTACGGCGAATTTCAGTGCTTTCTTCAGCTTGATAGTTGTGTCCTCCTTGTTTTTCTTGTGAAAAGTCATAAGCTTCTTCATTTTCTTCAAGAATTTCTTCAAGAGGATAGAATGGTTTCGTCTTTTTGCCAAGATTGAGAGTAAGTACTTGTCATGCTCTTCATGGTACTTAGAGATTTTTCTCAAGTTTCCTTCCACTTCTTCAAGAGTGTTGACAATGCGGCCAAGAGTGGAGTTGGTATCATCAGCTTGGGATTCCACATTGCGTAGGCCTTCCACATGTTTTAGGATGTCGCTGTCTGCACGATCTCTATTCACGTAGATAGAGTTGTCCGTTTCTTCGAGTTTGTACTTCAAAGTACGGATGTCGCGCATATCGCAGTTGAGCTCACACTTTTGCTTCCTATGCTCGTCTTCAATCAATGGCAGCCTTTCATTGATTGTTGCTAAGTCTTTGCGAGTTCGCTTCTCAAGAGCTTCGACGTGAGTAGAGAGGCCTTCAAGCTTCTCGGAAAAATCAACATTCATTACATCGATTTTCTTGAACTAAGTGGCTTTCATCATGGCTTGATCGTCCTTGTATTGGTTCAACATTGCCTTGATTCTGTCCATTTGAGTATTGCACAGCAAGGGATGATCATGGTTTCTCAAAATTTGATGAGGGAGACGGTAGGAGCGCGAGTTGTCGTTGAAACAACAAGGTGCGAAGTACTCATCTCGAGAATATGGAGGCTGATAGCGTCCGTGATAGAATTTGATCAGGGCCGGTTTCCGATCTGAGTAGTGCGAGCTGTGAGAGTCGTAGTTGAGATGAGAGTAAGGAGCTTCAGATGGGTCGAAGAAACCCTGCTCCAGATCATGATCTTGCTCCGGAGGCGGATCCATGTTTCAGAGACTTGAAATGTAGAAAAACAGTGGTCTTAGAGTCATTCACTAACCTTGAGATCTTCAAGCAGACGAGAACCAATATATTCACCGGCAACGGCGCCAAAAACTTGATGCGGTCTCTTATGGATGAGACGTTCATGTTTGAAATTTGTAAAACCCTAGGTCTGCAAATGCACAGATGTGCGATGTAGTACTTAGGGTATCGATCTATAACGGGTTAGTGTAGAAGTCTAAAACAAAGAGGTTTTGAGAGTTGGTTGTCACGATTTCTAAATGTAAGCAAAAGAAAATAAAAACGATGTAAACTATAAGAACTAAGCGTTAGGTTTTCAAGGGATATCGTAGAGGTTCAGATTGATTCAAACAAGTTAACTAAGCTCCTAATCGTTTCTAGATCAAAGTTCCAAAAACTCGAACACAAAATTATGTTTAACCTACTTTCGCAGCGCTAAACAACTATTCTCTAACGTCTTAACTACGCAGCTTTCGTTGGTAGCCACACAGTAAATCACGCAATAGATTAAAGTTCATTAACGTTCACAACACCCAATAAGTATGCTTTTGTATCTTATAGCACAATTGCTCTCCTAAGATAGTTCTAGTCAATAAATTCAGCACTTTCGTGGCTTTATTAATCCTAAGATCAGTAGCTAGTTCATGACGCTAACTTTATGCAGTAAGAACAAACCTATAAGAAAGAACTTCTAGAAATCGAGCTAAGTTAAACGCTTGTTATCCCTATCAAATCCAAAAATCCTCTTTGATTAAAACCCTTTAAAACCCAACTATGAAACTACTATGACATAATTAAAGAAAGCAAAAACGTGGTTGATGATTGCATAACCATAAATAAGAACAGAAACAAAAAGGGTTCAAGAGAGGGATCTCTATCTCTCTAAATCTAAGAACAAAGAAAAAAGGTGCAAAAACTAAAGTAAAAGAGGCACGTATGAGGGTTACGAAAATAAGAGACTTAAACAACATATTTATAGGTCTTGAGGTCTTCAAAAGTCGTCTAGGATTCTTCCTTGTCCAAAACGGTAAAGGATTTGAAGTGGGCTTGAAAACGGGCCTGGTCCGGGACGAAATTGTGCTGGCCATGGGTAAATTGATTTGGTCTTAGCGAACCCCTCTCTGGCCGTGAGCACAACCCTTCTGCACGCGGCCAGGAGTGGTTTCTCCATGCTTCGGCTTATGCTTGACAGTTTGACGGGACTTCAGTACTCTTGATGTATCTTGAGAGCGAACCGTTGGATCGTCCTCAAACAAGTTGGAATTGAAAGCTGGTTGATCCTTCTATCTTGTGTCCAGATTTGGGCTTGATCAGACAGTGAGAAGGTCTTCATCGAAGGTCGAACTTCTGACGGTTTGAAACTGTCCAAAAACGGGAATTTGCTCAAATTTGCATTGTTTTTGCCTTAATAACCTGAAAAGAGTCTTAACACTATAAATATGCAAAAACCATAATAAAATGCTTTAAAACGAATGGAACACTTTAAAAACGCTCCGATAAGGACATATGAGCATCTCTTGAAGTATTTTGGCCCAACCATAAAGATTTAAGTCAAGACCTGACATGTTCCATAATCTTTACATATCCTAGGCACACAGAAATCCAAGACCCTACCTATACCGGTTTGGACCTAACCACAACCATCATAAAAAGTAGGGTAACTCTAAACGGGTCTATTTACAGAATTTCCATAATTAGAACTATGCAAACTTATGTGTGGCGTCCGAGAGACTTTACAATTGATTTAGAAGTTTTAAAGAGTGTATTAATGTTCACCATTATCCATGGGAATAGGCGAATCCCCTTATGGTCTCAATTTCCATATGCGGAGCCAAATTGAGCAATTAATGTTAAACGAGTATATCGTCTTGATTTATTCAACACATCTGGTTTGGGGACCTTCTACAACGTCCAAACTGCCAAAAAACCAGGGATTCATGCCCAAGTTGTCTATATACAAGGAACATTCACATTTCCCTTACTTGGCCAAAAATCAAGGAATAAAGGCCATATCAGTCAAGCCTTTGATTGATTTCTTATTTATGTTAATGGTTTGGTTTATTTTCTTTGTAAAAACGTGTTAGAACTCTTTATAAGCTCACTCATTTTCCTTATAACATAAATTGAGTTTTCTCTTTAAGGTTTAGACTTTGATTTTGTTTATATAAGATGTGGATTCCCTTGCTTAGTAAACATTTGAATCTGTCTCCTATGTGGATTCAATGATATTAGGTTCGTGATCTTATCACAAGGAATTTCACACCCTTGAGGGACGACCCTCAATCCATCATTTACTTCCATCAATATGATTATACAAGAGAGAGCAAAGCCACCTTGTGTAATCTACAACATTATGCTGCCTAAATTCTTGCATATCTGACATGTTTGAGTCCGAGTGAGCTCCTCCTTGGACCTTATGTCATCTCTTCTTGAACAAGAGCCATGGCATTCCAGGCAACTTTTTCTCTAAAACATTTTTCAGAGTACAACAACTGCAAAGACCCATAACTTCTTTTTTTTTTTAAATTACATATTAAAAAAATCTTATGTTTCTGAATTTTGTTTTAGTAAAAATGCCCAAAAATCTAGATTTTTTTGTAACTTTTGCTAAAATATCCCAAAATAATTTTTATCCATAGGTAGGACTATCATGCGAGTCAAGCCCGCCCCCCTAGGCCCGCCACATTGCGGGTTAAATTCTTTTGACCCGCTTTGCAACATTTGCGGGACTAAAATAGTATAACCGCACTCGCCCAACAGAAGTTTGCTGGCTTCAACGGGTGATGAGGTCATCAGAACAGTATCTGAACCGGAGTTCAATCAAACGCACTGCTCAAGCCGTATAGGATCCAACAATGACATATGTGCCTTTCATGGAGCATACCGAACCAACCAGAAGGATTTGAGCAACAATCCGACTTGTTCCAGAAACCCAACTCATCAGAGACTCATGGCAAAGTGGAAATATGTCCATATCAGCTCATACCAAACTGGAATCAAATTTACAAACCGGGTGATTCCAGATTATTATGCTACTGAAGGCGATGCAGACCTATGGCCATTGCTCGATGCATTCCGGCTCAAAAACAAAGATTCAGGACACGAAACTACTTGGAGAACATTCTCAGCTCATCTAGAGCACGCCTCGAAGTGGAATCAACCCAATATCAGTTCGCATGAAAGAGATATTCAGTTCTCAAGTTGGGTGATTATGAACTTACCCGATTTAGACCTACACGCACTCATTGGAGGACTGCGACCAAACCAGAGGGAATTAAGCTATAAGCCGACTTGTTCTATAATATTAACCCATATGAGGCATACGTCGAATTGGTTTGAGGCCAAGACCGGTTTTGAATTGGTCAGAATAAATTTTGCAAACTAGCAAATCCTAGACTTTCCTTATAAGGACCCGAATGAAGACTCACTGCACCAACAGCTATATTCTGGATATTTGAAGCTCAAGAAGACTTCTAGAAGGCTTAGCAATTATGGACACGTCTTGAAATTGTCCAGATACAGAGGCGTCATCTGCCTTCCTTATTTGGCCAACAAAATCCTCTCCAACGACATAATCTCAAGACCAATCCCATTGATTTATGGGATAATTGTAAATTTAGAGAAAAAATGAGAATTATTGTCCCCTTACTACTTAATTGACTTTTGCCACTTTTGGACTAAAATACATTTTATTAAATGTAAAAAATGCAAAATAAATATTTATAAATACTTTAAAAATTCTGAAAATTACATATAAGGTAAGTAATATATATTGGGTAATTTATTTTAAGATAAAAGAATATTTAAAAAAATATTTATTTTCATATTCTACTATTTGTAGAATTTGGTTTCTGGTATGTGCTCTAAAATCTACCAAGTCTAGAATATATATTCTACTATTTGTTATGCATTCTATTCTCCCTATAGAATCCGTCATCTATAATTTTGTTTTTATTCTACCACTTTTTAAATACACATTCTACCATTTTCTTTATATTCTACTTTTTGCAGAATAGAAGTTCTACCTTTTCTCTACATTCTATTTTTTGTAGAATAGAAGTTCTACCATTTTGTTTTGATTGTAAATAATGTAGAATACATATTCTACCAAGCGGTTAACAAAATCTGAGAGAAAATCTAGAACACCACAACTGAAAATCTTTAGAATTTTTTTGTTTTTTTCCTTTTTGAACACTTTTTTTCCTTTTTTTTCAAACATGCTTTACATTTCTGGATTTAATCGGTATTGTTTGGGATTTTGCATTGTAAAACATCTGAACATTGTTAGCACCAAGGAATTAGGTGGTTGCACAACGGAATCATCTGTGCAACACAAGACACTGTAATTAAAGACACGACGTTAAAATAGAAGCCTGACGTGGCAAAAGATCATTGGGTCAAGAGACACAAGATATACAATGGAAAAGAGAATCTCAATCTCGACAAAAAGGAAGATTTGGAGATATCTTCAAGATTGGAAAAGAATATATTCTCAACTAGATGAGTTGGAGAATATAAGGAAGCGGAGGAGCCGCTAGGTGATTATATAAAAAAAAGAGACGTCGCGTGGGACGTGCTCAAGAGGTTTTGGTGAGAGAACAGAGAGTTCTTGTATTGATTGAGATTTAGAATGGGTGAACAAGAGTGTTCAAGGGTTCCTGGGTAGATTAGAAATTGGTCAGTGGCAAGTCAAGTTGTGACGTTGCGTAAATCTGATTAAACAACTTGTAAGAAGTGTGTTTAAGTGATTTCTAATAAAGTAAATAGAGAATTTGCAGAATATGTCCAATCGTTCTTTGGTGTCTTTGTGTTCTTAGTTTTACAATTGGTATCAGAGCGGGACACCTAGCCGAAGGAGTATGCTACGAACACAGGTGAGATCCTGAGAAGAACATGGAGATAATAGCCATTCGACGAACTCTTATGCTCGATGAGAACAATTTCGTTCACTGGAAGGTGCGTATGAAGCAGGAAATCAAGTCGATCGATGAGGATGACATATGATGCCCTAATTAGGGCTAAGCACTGAAATTTTTCCTAAACCACTTTCAGAAACATTTTGTTATGGTGGGGAGTGAAAACACCAGAGGACGCTCATCCCAGGTGCTTTAGCAACTCGACTGATCCTATCTTCGGGTAGCTTCCTACAGACTTTTCTTCCCATCTGCTGGGAAGCAGGATCTTCGGCCCCCCTCCCACCTTTCGGTGGGAAATAAGGAAGATAAATTGTGCTCACAACGGGAAGACTGCTCCAAAAGGAACCATCGGATTCTTTATATATCCCTCCCTTTCCACTAGGCTTAAATCGGCCAGTAAATTCTGGTGGACCAAATACAACAACCTTGCTGTGGAAATTGGTTGGGAAGAACCATATGTTCTTGATGAATCAGGAGAAAAGAAGCCTAAACCAAAGGATAAATGGACTAAAGCGGATAAGGAGGCATCGAGATTCAATTCTATAGCAATCAGCAAAATTTTTACAGCTATTGATCCTGATGAGTTCAAACTTGTTCAAGGTTGTGCCACTGCTAAGGATGCTTGGGAAGTGCTGGTAAATTTCTATGAAGGAACCTCGAGTGTCAAGAGAACAATGATAGATCATCTGGCGTCTTAGTTTGAGAATCTGCATATGGGAATTGATGAATTCATCTCAAGTTTTGGATCCAAACTCAGCTCTATAGCTAATGAAGCATCGGTGCTTGAACAAACATATAAGGATAAGAAGTTGGTCAAAAAGATGTTGAGATGCTTGCCTCCAAAGTATGGAGCTCAAAAGGCTGTTCTAAAGATGGCTATGAACACCGATGATATGAAATTCTCTCATTTACTGGGAATGTTGAAAGCTGAGGAGATGGAGGCAGCTGTAGACCAACCTAAGATTGTCAAAGATTTAGCGTTTACTGAAGTTGGAACAGAACTTGTTGGATAAGAAATCAGATCCGATGCAGAAGATGGAACAGAACTTGTCTCTGAAGTTTGAAGAGAATATGAGATTAATGGCCCGAAACTTCAAAAAGGCTCTATGAAAAATTGAAAAAGGTTGAAGTGGATTGTCTGGAAAAAATCAAGACAGTGAGGTTGTGCGAGGCTCTACTCACACACCAAGGCATGAAATTGGAAAAATCAATAGAAGACGAGATCTCCAATGTCACGAGTGTGAAGGATACGGGCATTCCAACTCTGAGTGTCCTCTGGCTAAACTCAGGGAACTCAAGTGTCGTGAATACAAGGGGTTTGGTCATGTGAAGGCAGAACGTCCTAGTCTTCACAAGAAGAATGACAGGTCGTTCTTGAGCTTTAGTGAAACCGAGTCAGAAAGTAGTGATGCGGAAGGTGATTTGTTCAATTTAGTGGCATTCGTGGGAGAAAAATCGGATGCTGAATCTGAATAAGATGAAGATGATGAAATTGATGCAAAGGCTGAATATCGATCCCTGTATGATAATTGGGTGAAACTGAGTCATGAAAACCTGCAGTTATTGAAGGATAAAGCTCTTTTGAAAGCAAAGGTGAATATCCTTGAACTCACTCCGATAGTGGAAAAAAGGGAAACTAGAGGGAGATGTCTAAGTGAAGGTAAAAGGGTCTGCTGTTTTGGGTAATAAAAACGTGTCAGACAAAGAGAACATGAAGATTCTGGAATTAGAACTCAAGATATCAAGATGAAGGAAATGCTTGATGAAGAGAAGGAAAGGAGTAGAAGTCTCGAACATGATCTCTCAGAAAACTTCAAGAGGATCAAAATGTTGAACAAGGGAACTGGTAAATTGGACCACCTTCTGACAATGGGAATGATAGACAAACAGAACTGGGGGATGGGTTTTAATGGGCGTGATCAGCCAAGTCAAAGTGTTGTGGAACCAAGCTATCAAAGGATGAAGAACTTTGTGCCAGGGAAAAATGATAGGGAAAAAGAAGAGAAGAATATTCAGTTAAAGATGGTTAAAACTGATATTCCAAGACGCTTGGTAATGAAACCAAAAAGAGAAATGCTGAGACAAAAAGGGGCGTGTTTCTTTTGTGAGAAGATTGGTCACTTTAAGAGAAACTGCTTTGATTTAAAGAAGAAAATCAGGGAAGCTTGGAGCATGAACAACTATCATATCGAGAGAAGGTGCTTCGGAAAGGTGTGGATAGCTAAGAAGCATTTGTACTCCAGACAATCAAGGGAGAACAAGATCACATTGATGAAGAGAACACAAGTAGCTGAAACTAAAAAAACTGCAGACGTGTATGTTGCACAACCAGAGGTTGTGTGCAATCTGGTCTTTCCAGAGATTGATGAAACTCAAGAGGAAGTTCATGAAACCAGAGAAGAAGAGGTCATCATCAACAATGTTGCTTTCACCTCTACAACGGCTTAAAACAACATACCTTGTTATTTCGACAGCGGATGCTCTAGGCATATGACTAGAAACCAGAAGATCTTGAACGGTGTATTTGTTGACAACATCTGTGCTACGCTGGAAGAAGTGACACATGAAGGAGTTGTGTTACACAAGCAGAGCCTAGAAATTTCTATGAGAAGAGATGATGAAATAAATGATGAACAAACCCTTGGGAAAGATGACTATGAACCATGAAATTTGGTGACACAGTTCGAGATACAGACAAGCAAGGAAGCTAGAACCCCAATGAGTACCACTGCCAAGTTTTCAAGGGACACATAGAGAATAAAAGATGATGAAGGTTTTCCTTGTGCTTTTCGTGTTATTTTTCTCTGAGAGTGCACTCAAGCAGGGGGAGAATAGGAGGACTGAGTGAATCTAGATAGAGAGAGTGGAGAAGAGAGACTGAAGATGCAAGAAGCTTGAGGTGTCACACTCAGACAAAAAGGGGGAGATTGTTAGCACCAAGGAATTAGGTGGTTGCACAACGGAATCATCTGTGCAACACAAGACACTGGAATTAAGGAAAAGAGAATCTCAATCTCGACAAAAAGGAAGATTTGGAGATATCTTCAAGATTGGAAAAGAATATATTCTCAACTAGATGAGTTGGAGAATATAAGGAAGCGGAGGAGTCGCTAGGTGATTATAAAAAAAAGAGAGACGTCGCGTGGTATGTGCTCAAGAGATTTTGGTGAGAGAACAGAGAGTTATTGTGAGAACAGAGAGTTCTTGTATTGGTTGAGATTTAGAACGGGTGAATAAGAGTGTTCAAGGGTTCTTGGGTAGATTAGAAATTGGTCAGTGGCAAGTCAAGTTGTGACGTTGCGTAAATCTGATTAAACAACTTATAAGAAGTGTATTTAAGTGATTTCTAGTAAAGCAAATAGAGAATTTGCAGAATCTGTCCAATCGTTCTTTGGTGTCTTTGTGTTCTTGGTTTTATAAACATATGTGATATCAATAGGCTTTATGGAACATCTTTGGAAGCATGTTGAAAGTTTTAAATTTATCTTGGTTTCCTTTGGTGTAGTTCCTTAGCAGCCTATGGAGCATTTATTCGGCCAATGCCATTTGGGAATGAGATTGGGCTACGGATGCTTATAGGCGGTGCAGTAAGAGAAGCCTCTCTGCTTGGTTATAATGTTACGCCCATTTTCTCATACTATTCGTACCACTGACCTGTATTTAGAGTCTTGCTTCGGGTTCACCGTGGGAAGCTACATGAGGACAGGTTATCTCTACATTCTGAATCTGACCTAAAGGACTCGAGTTTTTGTTATGTTGCGTTTCTTATTGGAGTTATCGTGTGTCTAAACTGCAGGAACTATGGTTTTGTCACATTCTGTCATCTATGCGGCCATTCTCATACAGTGAGATGGGATGAACTTGGTCTAATTGGCTGTACCTGCAGTGATACAAAGGCTTCTTCTTCTTCACTGGTACTTTCAGGACCAATGTGGCTTGGACCGCTTCATGACGCATCATATGTTACTGAAATGCTGGAATTGGCAAAAGAATGGGGATGGGTCAGTGAAGGCATTGACATGGATCTGGAGAAGCTTCTCAGCATAATGATTGAAGAGACCGATCCAAGACTGCCTCTCGGGTACACCATAATGGATCAGGTCCTTAACTATCGTAATTCACTTACGTTGATTGATAAGAAAGGCTCATTCTGTCCTCACTACATGATAATAATTTGTTTATATTGTCATCAGATGGCGAGCCGTGCGAAGATGAACTCACCTTCGTTGAAGAATATGATGAGTGCACTTGTTAAGGTAAAATAGTAATTGCATTCTCATACCTTTGATCTCTGAAGAAAAGATTGTGAAGATATTAAAGCTAAAAACCTGTTTGCTTTTGGAATTTCGCAGGAGGGATACGCTGTTAGCAGATCTCATATTATATCTAATGCTCTCAAAACAAATTGCCCCATGTCACATTTCATAAGGATTGCCAAGGATGAAATGCAGAGTTGATTTTCCATTTTATAAATTAGTTCAGTATAGCATATTGGGTATAGTTCTGCGTCTGCTTATACCCCATTATATGGGGGTATATAAGAATTTAGGGAGATCAGTGTCACTTGAAGATAAGCGAATCTGTGGTTTCTCATAATTACTCTTGAAAAGAGTATTCGAGTTGTTGCACAAATCAAATAGAGAGGAAGTGCCAATGTCAAAATCAACTGATAAATAGTCTTAAAGCTTTCAAAGCTTGACATGACAAAAGTATCTTTATCCAAATGTAGAAAACATCTTCAAAAATTTCAAACACTGAGACTGAAAATAGAGAATATAAGAAGTTTTGGGATGCCAGCTTCTTGCAGTCTTCAGGCACGAGGTGCAGCAGGAGCACCACCAGCAGGGCGAGGAGCCTGACCAGGTTGTCCAGTCTTGGGAGCATCCTCCTGAAAATTTACCATATTCGAAAACATTCAGTTAAAAGAAAGACATATTCATACGCAGATCAAATATAGACGAGTCAAGAACAGCTTAGACTAGTGCAGTTTCAACAAAACAAAAAGTTGTATGATACGCATCCAGCAGTTCAAGGACCTAAACCTTGGAAAGTCTATTCACGTAGGAAAAAGAAAATACCAGCACAAGTCCAAATCTAATTAGGATTTCCATTTTTGTTCTTTTTCTATTTTTACTTCTTTTCCTTTTGGTTGGTATTATCTTTTCTTATAAATAGAGAGGAAGATCGATGATTAGAATCATCGGGAAATTAGAAGGGCTTTGGGATTATCGGTTTAACCGAGGGAAGAGAATTGTTCTCTTAGGGAGTTTTATACTCTATTTCTGTTTTCTTTCATCTTAATAAAGGCTGTGTTTTGCTCTTGGTTCTTAACTCTAACAATTGGTCCGACCTGCAACGAACACCCTACAAGATGACAGAATCAACAACAACTCGAATTCAAGGACGTTTGGACACGTTAGAGAAGAATCACGAAGAAACTACAAAGACTATGCAGGAGATTCAGGAGACTTTATCAAAACTCATGACTTTGGTGACTGATTCTCAACGGGGATCCGTCTCACATTCTCCACCAATCACATCTGTCAACTCTATCTCCCAATCAGCCCCTACACAGAACCTTGTTCCAAACTTCGGTAACAACCATCTTTGTGCTGTGCGAAAGATTGAGTTGCCCAGTTTTGCGGGTGAAGATCCGCTTGGTTGATTAGCTCGGGCTGACAAATACTTTGCAGTACAACCCTTACCAGATGAGCAGAAGGTCGATCTTGCCTTCGTAAGCATGGAAGGGGATGCTCTTCACTGGTTACAATGGTTGCGGCAACAAAAACCCAACTCTTTCCTGGCAACTTTTTAAGACAGAACTAATAGAACAGTTTGGCGGAGATATTACTGCCTCTCCATGTGAACAACTGGTAGCGCTTCGGCAAACAGGATCCGTGGATGAATACGTCAATGAATTCCGGGCTAGAGCAGCCCAAATCCATAATTTAGACAGCGATATTCAGTTGGGCATGTTTCTTAATGGACTTAATGACGATATAAGGGTAAAATTTCGCCCTAATGATGCAGCAGATTTACGCACAGCAATACGTGTAGCAAAGTCCATTGAACGGGAACTCAATCATCACAAAGGGACCAAATCACCCTCTCTCACGACCACAAGCAATCGATATTCAGGCAGCAACAACAATTGGACAGGGCTCGATGTTCGCAAATCCTTCCCGCCTACAAACACTTCAACACATTCAGCCCAGCCCACTGTTAGGACTACGGATCGTCGAAAAGAGGGAACTACTGTTCGAGCACCAACGGCTACTTCAACCACTAGCAGTAACACTTTTCGCCCTAGAGGTACACGCCAATATTCGCATCAAGAATATCTCGACATGAAGGCGAAAGGACTATGTTTCCAATGCAAGCAACCGTACTCTCCTCTCCATGATTGTCCCTACAAATCTCTTCGGACTTTGGTGTTGGCTGAGGACGAAGCTATTATTGATGGAGAGATATTAGCCCTTGAAGAGGAGAACTCTACAGAGATAACACAACTCAATAGTCTTCAGCTCACATTCCTGGACTTACCACTTTCAGCTTTGGGTGGCATTGATAGACCAGATACGATGAAATTTAAAGGTTTTGTGGATGGACATGAAGTGATTATCATGGTGGATAGTGGAGCAAGCCATAATTTTGTCGCTTGTTGGTTAAGTGATAAACTCAAAAGGCCTATTGAACATACACGTCGGTTCCGCGTTCGTTTGGGCGATGGGCGCAACGAAGATTCCCAAGGGAAATATTCTCATTTACCAATATCACAATTGGATCTGAAACTCTATCTATTGATTGTTTCCTCTTTCCATTGGGAGGAGTAGACATCATCTTGGGTGTTCAGTGGTTGGCTTCTCTCGGAGACGTATCTGCTAACTGGGCTAGTATGTTTTTAAGTTTCACCAAAGATGGTCGCAACATCAGATTGAACGGTGATCCCTCCTTAGGTCGATCTGAAATTTCAGCCCATGGACTTGAAAAATTACAGGAGGTTGACTATTGTGCTTGGTTATGGCCAATGTGTGAAACCAAGTTCGACGACTCAGGCTCAACAACCCTTAAACCAGAACTAAGTCGTCTACTCGAGCAGGTTTCAGTTATCTTCGGTGACCCAACTTCCTTACCACCTCAGCGTCCAAAAGATCATCAAATCACCTTAGTTCCAGGTGCACAACCTGTAACCGTTCGGCCCTACCGTTACGATCATATCCAAAAAGATGAAATAGAGCGCTTAGTATCTGAGATGCTTACTGCCGGTATTATTCGTCCTAGTAGCAGTTCGTTTTCAAGTCCTGTGTTGTTAGTACGGAAGAAGGATGGTAGTTGGAGATTTTGTGTGGACTATCGGGAATTGAATAAAGTAACCATTGCCGATAAATACCCGATACCGGTTATTCAAGAGATGCTGGATGAACTTCATGGTGCAAAGTTCTTCACCAAAATCGATCTCCGCTCCGGATACCATCAAATTCGCGTGGCAGAATATGATATTCCAAAGACTGCATTTCGCACTCACTCTGGGCATTACGAATTTCTCGTTATGCCGTTTGGTTTAACAAACGCACCTGCCACTTTTCAAGCTATTATGAACGACATTTTTTGTCCCTACCTCCGTAAGTCCGTCTTGGTTTTCTTCGACGACATTCTCGTCTATAGTCCTACTTGGGAAAGTAATCTTCAACATTTAAAAACGGTCTTGCTAATACTCCAAAAGCACCAGTTTAAAGCAAACCGCAAGAAGTGTTCATTCGGCCGTCTTTCGGTGGAATACCTTGGCCATATTATTTCCCAAGAAGGCGTTGCTATGGATCCATCCAAGATTTCCAGCGTTTTGCAGTGGCCAATACCGAAATCACTTAAAGGAATTCGCGGATTTCTGGGTCTTACCGGCTACTATCGACGTTTTATCAAGGATTATGGCTTGATCGCACGTCCCCTCACTAACTTACTGCGTAAGGATCAGCCAGTGCCCTTCACGTGGACTCCTACCGCTGCAGTTGCATTTGAACATCTCAAAAAAGCAGTCACGGAGGCTCCAGTTCTGGTCATGCCTGATTTTACACAACTCTTTGTAATCGAATGTGATGCGTCAGGCGTGGGTTTAGGGGCAGTTTTGATGCAATCTCGACAGCCTATTGCTTATTTCAGCAAAGCATTATCCGATAGGACGCTCTCGAAATCAGCATATGAAAAAGAGTTGATGGCACTTGTTCTCGCCATTCAACATTGGCGTCCATATCTAGTCGGACGCCGTTTTATTGTTCGTACGAATCAGTGCAGCCTGAAACATCTTTTACAGCAGCGCATAACAACTCCATCCCAACTCCAACTCCATTCCAGTTTGGCTAGATTGGTCTGAGCTTGAATCTGCAGTTACAAACGACTCCGAGTTATCACAGATTGTGTCTCGTCTTCAAGTTGACCATTTGAGTTGTCCACCATTTTCTCTGGTCAACAATCGTCTCTTCTATAATGGCCGAATTGTTTTACCAGCTAGTTCTACATGGATTACTCGCTTAATTACCGAATTCCATTCTACGCTAACAGGCGGTCACTCAGGCGCATATCGCACTTATAGGCGACTTGCTGCCAGTGTTTATTGGAAATGTATGATGAAACGTATTCAAAATTTTGTTGCTGAATGCCTTACATGTCAGAAGAATAAATATGATACTATGGCACCAGTGGGTCTTCTTCAACCTCTCCCTATTCCTTCTGCTGTTTGGCAAGATATTGCAATGGATTTCATCACGGGACTACCACGTTCAAATGGGTTTGATTGTATTTGGGTGATCATTGATCGCTTATCTAAATATGCTCATTTTATTCCCTTGCGTCACCCTTTCTCTGCTCGATGTTTAGCTGAAAAGTTTGTTCAAGAAGTGGTACGTTTACATGGGGTTCCTACTTCCATTGTTAGTGACAGAGATCCAATTTTCATCAGCAACTTCTGGACTGAATTTTTTCGTTTGATGGGGACTACACTAGCATGAGTAGCGCTTATCATCCTCAAACTGATGGACAATCAGAAGTTCTTAATCGTTGTCTTGAGCAGTATCTACGTTGTTTTACTTCAGAGCAACCCAAACATTGGGGCCGTTATCTTCATTGGGCAGAATATTGGTACAATACGTCTTTTCACAGCGCTGCGGGTCAAACACCTTTCACCATTTTGTATGGAAGACCTCCGCCTACCTTAAAACAGTTTCTTCCTGGGGAATTTCGCGTTCCCTCAGTAGCTGCAGAACACCAAGATCGTGATGAACTCCTACGACAGCTCCGTTATTGTCTTGGTCAAGCCCAGGATCGCATGATGGCTCAAGCAAATCGTAAACGCCGTGATCTTGAATTCTCAGAAGGTGACTCAGTTCTACTCAAGCTTCGTCCCCATAGACAGGTCTCCGTTCAACGTCGCGTCAACCAGAAGCTAGCTCCACGGTATTTTGGGCCATTCAAGATTTTAAAAAAGTTCAGTTCAGTTAGTTACAAATTGGAGTTGCCTGCGTCTTCGCGCATTCACCCAGTTTTTCAAATTTCACAGCTAAAACGGCTCTCCGGTCATCATCCAGTTGTTACTGACCTTCCTCCTGATTTGGTGGTTGAGAATGTTGGATTTATTCCAGCAGATGTCCTTGAAAGCCGCCATAATTCTGTCACCAATACACCACAAGTCCTCATAGCTTGGGAAGGTTATCCACCTGAGGATGCAACTTGGCTTGACCTTTCAGATTTTCTTGGACAGTTCCCTAACTCCAGCCTTGAGGACAAGGCTGTTTCTCTTGCGGGCGGCAATGATACGCATCCAGCAGTTCAAGGACCTAAGCCTTGGAAAGTCTATTCACGTATAGGAAAAAGGAAATACCAGCACAAGTCCAAATCTAATTAGGATTTCCATTTTTGTTCTTTTTCTATTTTTATTTCTTTTCCTTTTGGTTGGTATTATCTTTTCTTATAAATAGAGAGGAAGATCGATGATGAGAATCATCGGGAAATTGGAAGGGCTTTGGGATTATCGGTTTAACCGAGGGAAGAGAATTGTTCTCTTAGGAAGTTTTATACTCTATTTCTGTTTTCTTTCATCTTAATAAAGGCTATGTTTTGCTCTTGGTTCTTAACTCTAACATTGTATATACAATGTAAAGTTTGTGGAGCACGGTCAAGAACAGCTTGAAACAACTATAACAAAAAGGTATAGTGTAGAGCTCACATACTAATAGAATTCTCAAAGTATGTCAAAACGAAAGCCATTTCTTATTCAGCTAAATATACAGCAAGTGCAACCATAGATTTCTACTTCGAAACAATTCCACATTCAAAAAGCAAAACACACCCTTTTATCTAAAGACTAATTGAGCAAAAAGTGATTAACTATGACACCAAGCAGAGATTATACAGAATTGCATATAGCAACCAATATGATACGATCATAATATAGAAACTGAGTTTTATAGTTTATATTTCTGGAATTACAAAGACACTTAATTGAGGAAATTGACAATAGAGCACTCCTATAAGACATTACAAAACATTCGATGGATTTTTCCAAAATCCCTAAGACAACTTATCTAGATAGCGACTAAAGACCATGACCATGGTCAGAAAGTCCCTCGATTTTTTGAAGAAAAGAAACACATTACACACAGAAAGTATATTTGTTTAGAGATACACCCATAACACAATTGAAGAAGGAGTGCTTCTAATTCACGATTTTCTTCAAAACCCACAAATCAAAACCCATAACTCACAAATCAAGAAATCGACACTTAACACATGCAAACACCTAGAATTACACGAAACCAAAGACGATGAAATAGGCAGAGCAAGAGTTAAACCCAAATCATGAAATCGACATTAAATCCCTAAATCGATTTATTCTGCCATTTTTAAACCCTAAGAACATAATTAATCTCCTAGGCGGCGGAAGAGGCGGACAAGCGGAGGAAGAGGAGGAAATTTTCACTTACCGAATATACAATCGGCGGAGGAAGTGGAGAGGCTACGGTAACTCCAATATCGGAGAGGAAGAATTTATTGTCGCCTAGAAAATAATTGAGTGTGGATTCATTCAACAAATCTCCATCTCCATCTCTACCTTCGGCCATCTTCCGCGAAAAGCTTGGAATCTCTTGATCATCGTGTGATTATATGTTTGGTGGATTCCAATCTTATATCAACTGGTATCAGAGCTAAAAACTCCTATCTCAAAGTTGTGTTCATCCAACCCTTATCTCTTTCAATTCAGTTTGAATACATAAACCAAAAAAAAAACCATAAAAATCTTTCTTTTTTTGTTATTTCTGTTTTATTTTCATAAAAATCAAAACAAAATAAAAAAATCTTTCATTGTTTTTGTTTCATTTCTCTTTCTCTATAAATCCAAAAAAATAAAAAAATCCCATACAAAAAATTGTTATTAAGTTTTCTGTGTGTTTAGTTTGCTCATTTCCACATAAGAAAAAAGCATTAAAAATTGCATTTTTTTTATTTTGTTTCTGTTTATTTGGATTTCATAAAATCATAAAAACCATAAAAAGTTTTTTTTTCGATGTTTTATATTTCGTTGCCTTTTTAATAAAATTCTTTTGAAAAAAAAACATAAAAATATTTATCAGAATTTTATTTCCCTTTTTATTTGAGTTGATTTCGAAATTTTATTTCCATAAAGATTAAAAACCCAAATAAAAAGTTTTGGAAATTCTGTGTGACCGTTTATATTTAAAGTTTAAGAAAAAAAATTCATAAAAAAAAGCTTTACTTACCTTGTTTGTGTTTTGGTAATTATTACCCAATATTTGCCGTGTTCGTAAGTGAATACGATTCTGAATATTGTCTTGTTGTTTTGCAAGGAACAACTTCTGAAAATCAGTAGCAATGGAGTATGATGATGACACCATGAGCGAACTGAGCCAAAACCAGTTCGAAGACACATGGGAAGAACAAAGCTACAACTATAAAGATGAAGATGGCTATGAAGAGAGTGCTTACGGAGAAGAGTCATGGACTGACAATGAAGAATCTACTAGGAGTTTTGAAGAAGAACCAGACCTGGAAGAGATTGAACCAGAGCCACCAGACCATACATAGAGCACCCCACATCAAAATTTCCACACTCCCGAACCTATGGTCACTACAAGAAAACAGTTTTTTTACTACTGCAAAAACTGTCGGAAATCAGTAGCAAACCACCCTTTTGCGACTGATTACCGACTGATTTCTGCAGTAGGTAAAGGTCTCGTCGCTAAAAAATCAGTCGCAAAATTACTACTGATTTACGACTGATACTAGGCGGTCACTATTCAGTCGCTAATCAGTAGCAAAATTTTACG
Source organism: Eutrema heterophyllum (assembly GCA_002933915.1). Lineage (NCBI taxonomy): Eukaryota > Viridiplantae > Streptophyta > Magnoliopsida > Brassicales > Brassicaceae > Eutrema > Eutrema heterophyllum. The sequence goes on from PKMM01053882.1 coordinate 574,951, forward strand.
ACTGATTAGTAACTAAATAGTGACTAAATTTTGCTATTACACCCGTAGTCGGTAATCTGCCGTAAAATTTAGCTACTGAATTGCGACTGATTACCTGCTACTTTAACTACTGATTTGCTACTGGTTTGTGATTTTTTTAACAACTGATTTGCTACTGGTTTGTGATTTTTTTACTACTGATTTTAGCAATTCAGTAGCAAAATATAGCTACTGAATAGCGACTGATATATTGTTTAAATTAAAAAAAAAATTCAATTTATTAATATAAATGTAGACTAATTACATATAAAACATTCGAGTTTACAAGACATAATCAAACTTCCAAATCCAATATTCCTAGAAAGCATTTGTGTAACGTATCATACGTTACGTATGGTGGAAGTGCCAATCACATAGGACTGGTTAACACGTCTCAATGGAACACCATTGGAACGATTTTGCCATGCTTCAATATCTCCCTCCCACCTCTTATAATCTGAATTTGAAAACCAAAGCTAGTCACTAATACATAAGCACCATTCTGTGTATGTGTAGTAAGTAACATGGAATAGTTCAATTAACAGCAGTATCAGGTATACATCCGAACAGAACAATGTCAATTCAAGTGAAGCATAAGACGCAAAGACATTGAGACCACAAATACATACGTGTTAGTGCATCATGCACAAGGTCCAGAGCTGCTCTTGGCGAAGTTCCATAAAATTTAGTGTATCTCCTGCAGACAAAAAACAGAGAAGGACAGAAAATAGAACTCAGACAATAAAACTTAGTAATTTATGAAGAAGATTATTCATGCACACTAATAACTACCTGACCAGGTAACTTTATGCAGTTCAGAACAGTCACCACAAGTGACTTACTAGGCAGAATATACTTGTAGGATAAACATGTATCCATTGCAAGAATATTCAAATTTGCTACAAGGACCTTAATTGACAACAATGTGTTAGCAATGCAAGACGAAAAATGCTCAGCGATAATTACCTGAATTTTGGTGGGTTTCAGCATTAGTCCACTAATAAAAGGGTACCTAAGGATAAAGATCGTTACCATCTCTCCTGCTCTTGCTCTGAGGTGCATTGGATCCTCTTTCTTTATAGTTTATGCCTTTTCTAGACTCCCCCCCTCTCCTATGTATTGGACCCTTGTAAACTTAAAAAATCAATCAAACATATATATTAATCTTTTGCTTCCAAATGAAAACATATTAATCATAATGCACGAAGAAACTAGCATCTACGCTTATCAATCGGAGAAAGAAATTAGAAGAGCTATCAAATTCAACAAAGTAACCTGAGCTAAATCAATTGAAAGAGATCAAACGATGACAAAAAAAACATCATTATAAATCATTGCTTTCTTACTCTCCCTTGGCCCAAATCTAAATTTCGAACAGAACAAACCAGAAACACAGAAGAGAATTAGCATACAGAAAAGAAAATTTAAATGCAAATCNTTATGTGAATTTGACTTAACAGTAATAGTTTTATCAATGTCGAATTTTCTTATAACCACGTTAGTAAACAATAATATAAAATTCTACGCGAAGCGCGGTCACCAACTAATATCTATTATATAAAGAGTGAGTAAAGTTTCACAAGGGACTGACACCTCAGTTTTTTAAATGATTTTGAGGATGACACCTGTCCATTTCTTAAAACTATTCTTCTTTAGACGATCAGTCTTTTACTCTTCTTTCAAAGTTCCTAAATTTATTTAATGCAAATCTATTAATCCAATGATGTGGTTCATGTTCTTCGGTAGAGTTTATAAATCACACTTATCTAAACAAATCACACAATCAGAACCTAAACTTATATCACGAATTGGTATCCCATCACCGCCGGCTGTTGATTTCAGATTTACCTTTTGGAATGGCGAGTAACGAAATCTTCCATCTGTCCGAACAAAGTCTATCCACGTTCTCCAGACTCCTCAAGTCCATAACCATGTTTCTAAGCTCCGCCATTCCTCAATATCCAAATCATGATCCTAAACTTTTGATTTTCATCTTAGGTTTCGAGGACAAATTAATATGAAAAATTATAGAAATGGTACACTTTTAAAAAATACCGTGATAAGGAAATTATAGAAATGGTACACTTTAAAAAAATACCGTCATAAGGAAATTGTAGAAATGGTACACTTTTTTAAAAAATACCAATGCTACCTTTATGCCTAGACATATTATTGGCAGACTTAGTTCAGACTATTGGCAAGCTGTTGGCAGATTATTGGCAGACCTAATGCAGACTATTGGCACACTTGATATGTGTTCACTAAATCGGCGATAACTCTTGAAATACAGCTCGAAATGACTTGAAACTATTTTCATCGGAAAGCTAACTCAAATTTCTATGTCAATTCAAACTTTGAGCTCTATTGGACATCGGCTAGGACTTCATATGAGTCAATCTTTTAGACACTTCTCGCAGATTTAATAAAATTAAATAGTAAAGACATCTCCTCCCTTTGTTGCAGCAGTTTAATAAATCAACGCCTCTTTATGCCGTACAGGTAGGTCAGCGCCACCCTTTGTTTTATTAAACAATCTGCCAAAGGCTTTATATATGTAGTTTCTCTACGAAACCTCAAACTAGTAAAAATGAAGAAAAAACTACGTTTAACATTTGTTTAGACATCATAACTCCAAAATCATGTTATATCTTAGTGATTAAAAGCTTATTTACGTAAAAAATAGAAGGAAATAAAAAACAAGACTCATGGTTTAAAAAATGGTTTTCTGCAAATAAACCCCTCAAGTGGTTTTTTCTTGCAACTCTACCGTCGACTTGCGAAAAATGCAGGTCAACCCAACCAAGTGCGATTCAACCCGCTATATAACCATCGTCTGTATCCATGACGTGGCAAAGATGGATGTCGTTTGAAAACCAGACGGAACGTGAAACACACTGTTTGAGTTAGATAAAAAACAGTAACAACTTTTAAAGAGTGTGTCGTTTTGAAACAAAAAATGACGTGGGTTATTAATCTCCTTAACCCTAAATCGATTTGGGGGAAAATCAGAACTTAGGTTTTTTCTGAAAAAAAAATTCCTTCGTGAGTTGTGAGAGTATATTGATTCCTGAGGACAAATCGATTCAAGAGGGAAAATGTCGTGAGTGATTTGATGGTTTCGTGAGTGATATCAATTCTTATATTGGGTTTGAAGCTTCTCGATTTGAGTCTGAAGCTTCTCTTTTCTGGGTTCGAAGCTTGTCGGGTTCTAAGTTTCTCGATTTGAGTTCTAATCATCTCGTTCTGGGTTCGAAGCTTATCGATTTGAGTTTCGAAGCTTATTGTTATGGGTTCGAAGCATCTCGTTCTGGGTTCGAAGCTTCTGGATTTAAGCTCGAAGGTTATTGTTCTGGGTTCGAAACTTCTCGGTCTGGGTTCGACGATTCATCCTACAGTTTGATTTAGAAGTGTTCCATTTTGTTGGAAACGAAGATGACGACGTGTGATAGGTAAGTATTAAGACTTACCATAGAGCTTTGATTTGGTTGGCAATCGATTTTCTCTTCAACGGAAGAGAAGCGCTCAAGAACTAAACCCTAAATTTCGATTTGGGGAAAAATAGACACAACCCAGATTTTTAATAAAAATTTGTCAAGAAGTGTCACTCAATAAAAATTTGTCAAGATTTTTAATCATTTTTTTTTTTGAATTAATTGAAACTTTATTTAAAACTCAAGAAAAAGTATTATGCTTTAACAAAAAAAAAAAAAGTATTCTGAATACAATGTCGTCTTTTAAAAACCTGAAATCTCCGAGTCCAAAAACATTATACAATTTAGGTTCATCCGTACGAGATTTGCTTTCTTTTATATTTGTGTCGCAATCTGCCGTTCCTAGCGTTTTTTTGTTTTTTTTTTAATGTATGACTACATTTCTTCTTTTTATTTTTTTGTGCAATGATGACTACATTTCTTAAATACCCTTAATTTTTGAGTCTAGATTCTGTGAGAGTCTTGGTTGCTAGCAAACTATTACAAGCAAGTTATTTTCCTCAATTAAATGACCAGAAATTGATTTCAACACAGCCAAGTAAACACACCAATTTCTGTAATAATGACTAACATATTAGAAAGAAGAAAAAAAACAAACAAATTAGTTTATGTTTCAACAATAAGAATCTAAATGGTATGTTCCGGATTTATGTTTTCTTATGATTAAAAAGCAATCTAAGGACAAACAAATTAAAAAATCCAACATCTTTTAAAAATTTGTAAAAAAGAGAACCGTTGTGACTTCCATCTCAGTTTTGATTTCGATTTCAGTTTTCATTTGATTTGATACAACTTTTACAAGAACAGAATCTGGCTAAAGAACTTGCTTGAAAAGTTCTTACCGAATAGGTCAATAGGTCTACGTTGTCCATTTCTTAAAACTATTCTTCTTATGAGAAGTGACACTTCTTGGGGAAAATTAAAATAAATTTATATCTTTTTAATTACCCACGTGTTATTTTCCCAAAACAACATGATTTTTGCTTAAACAAGACAATCCCAAAAGATTATATAGCGGGTTGAATCGCACTTGGTTGGTTTGACATGCATTTTCCGCAAGTCAATGGTAGAATTGCAAAAAAAAACCACTTGATGGGTTTATTTGCAGAAAACCCTTTAAAAAACGATTACAATAACAAGGAAATACTTGACATATTGTCGATAAAACAATGAAACACATGATAATAAAAAACAAAATTATGTAATTTTGTTTTTGTAAAACTGTAAAGAATATAAATTAATAATGTATAAAAGAAGTGGCAGTAGACAAACAATAAGAAATATAAAAACGAATTTTCCAAAAATTTTGTTACTAGTTTGTATTTATGTTTATGTAAACTATTGGCAGGCTCTGCCTTGATGCAATACACTAATGGCAGACTAATAGACTTGGCAGGCTCTGCCTTGATGCAGCAGACTATTGGCAGACTATAGGCAGGCTCTGCCTTGATGTAGTAGACTATTGACAGGCTACTGACAGGCTATTCTTTGATGCAGTAGACTATTGACAGGCTCTGCCTTGATGTAGTAGACTATTGGCATATTATTGGCAGACTATAGGCAGGCTTCGCCTTAGTGCAGTAGACTATTGACAGGCTTTTCCTTGATTCAGCAGACTATTGGTAGGCTCTGCCTTGATGCAGTATACTATTGGCATACCTAATGCAGACTACTGGCAGACTTGATATGTGTCTACTAAATCAGAAATAACTCTTGAAATACTGTTCAGAATTACTTGAAACTACTTTCATTGGAAAGCTAACTCAAATTTCTATGTCTTGTCAAACTTTGAGCTCTATAGACATCTGTAAGGCCTTCATCTGTACGAAGTCGATCTTTTAGACACTTCTCGTAGATTTAATAAAATTAAATAATAAAGACACCGCCTCCTTTTGTTCAGCAGTTTAAAAAGTCAGCGCCGCTTTATGTTGTATAGGTAGGTCAGTGCCGCCTTTTATTTTATTAAACAATTTGCCAAAGCGCTGCTTTACATCTGTAGTTTGTCTGCGAAACCTCAAATCGTTAGAAACGAAGAAAAACTACGTTTAACATTTGTTTAGACGTCATAGCTCCAAAATCTTGTAATATCTTAGCGTTTAATAGCTTATTTACCTTAAAAATATAAGGAAAGAAAAATCAAGATTCATTGTTTAAAAAATGATTACAATTCCAAGGGAATTCTTGACATACTGTCGATAGAACAATGAAACACATGATAATAAAAAAAAATTAATTTTATAAAAGTTGCTTTGATATTTTTATTTAAAAAAACGGATATCGCTTTGATCTTTGGAAAATAAGAAATCGTGAGGTTTGAGAGTGAATCGAATATTTTGCTTCGCAAAATTAAAATAATAGGATATCTAGGTTTTTTGTTTACAAGAGGTTGAAAGGAAACTCAAAAAAATAAAGAAATAATGACATTCTTGTTATTATTTTGAAAAGAGAATGTTACATTGTAATTGGCTTTGAAATTAGATTATTTCTACAATTTTCACTATGAATGTACATCTTTTCAAATTAATTTCCACAATTGTATTATTTTAACAATTCCCCCAATCATTTATTTTGTAATGCTCTTTTTTTTTTTTTTTGGTCAACAGCCTAAATACCTAGAACGGTTCGGAAATCCAAACCGGGGTACCAAGTTTACAAAAAGTAATTTCCACTGGGTATACATGAGCACTCCTTGTTAACTTGTCTGCCATTGTGTTGTTTGTGCGTGGAATGAGTGAGATTGAGAAGAAAAAAAACACCTCCTTACTCTTCACGAATTCCTCCAAGTGTAATGCAAAAGCCGGCCAATCCCCGGGTGTAGACACCATATTCACCAACTCGGAGCAGTCTGTTGCAAAAGCTATTGTCGTCTTCTGGTTTACAATCAAACAATAATGCATGGCCCAGATGAGTGCTTCCAATTCTGCATGTAGAGGGGAGAGGCGTCTTCGTAGATTTCTTGCTCCCATTATAGTCCATTCGGCGCCTTCCTGAAAGCAGTGCCAACCTAATCCGGAGAAACTATCGGTCTCCTTCCAAGATCCATCAATATTACACCGCCAGCCTGCGTAAGTCGGAGTCACCAGAGTAGGGACAAAATTTTGGATTATCACATCGGGGTCACTACTCTGTGCCGATTCCCAGGTTATTGCCTCAGTTTCCGCAACTTCAGTATTTCTTGTGGATCTCTGTCCACATTTGAAAAAACCTTATCATTTCTCGCTTTCCAAATATACCACGCAATCCAAGGAAAACTAGTATCCGGATTATCTGGAGGAAGTCTCCAAAATAGATGATCAAAATTAGCAAAAACCGTTGACATTGGAAAAACACCCGGAGGCGTTGGTATCTTAGAAAGTGCCCATGTTTGTAATGCAGGAGGACATTCAAAAAGGACATGATTGATAGTTTCATTTTCCGATCCACACCGTGCACATTGTGTATCACAGTCAATTCCTCTACTTCGCAACTTGGTTGAGACTGCGAGACATTCCGATATAGCTTGCGAAATAAAATGTCGTAATTTCGGAGAACACTTCAGCTTCCATGTATGAGCCTGTAAATTCGTCACATCCAGACCATATGAACTATTGGAACCGGTATTTGGGCCTGATTGTTCAATTTGATGATGTAAGATTCAAGGGAAAATCTCGACCTTGTCACAAACTCTATATAGATCTTAGGCAGCGATATGGAAGGATAGTAGGTGGATCGAGGAACGCCACTCAAGGGTGTGAAAATCCTTGTGATGAGTTACCTAGTCTCAAGGATTCCACACATGAGACATAGATCCAAAAATATTCAAGAACACATCTTGAATAAAGAAACAAATTCTTCTCTGAATTTTTATAAATTGATTTCAAAAACGTGTCTTTACAATGAGCATAATTGAGCTTTTTATAGCTCTTACAATGTGATCTTTACAATAAATTACATTAAAAGAGATTATTTAATTTTTTTAAAAAAGAGAGAAAAATTAGCTAAATTAAATATTGGTCTTCTTGCCTCCAATCTAGCCTTTGACATTGAATGAGAATCTTTTGTTTTTGTGAAATTATGAGGATGATATTTTGATAATAAACCCAAGTATGGAAGACCTTTGATTTACCGTTTTTGATATTGCATCATTCTCTCATTCTTCAAATGGTTTTGTCCTCAAAACCGTTTCACCTTGAGGAAGTTTTTTTTTTATAATTATTTTAGAAAAACAAAACAAAGCAAAAAGGGAAATTCTTTTTTTTTGGTGGTATTTTTGAAATAAATAGAAAAATTGCAAACAATATTTTGTTTTTAAAGTTTTTTTTATTTTAGAAAAACAAAACCTAGCAAAAAGGGAATTTCTTTTTTTTGGTGGTATTTTTGAAATAAATAGAAAAATTGCAAACAACGAATATTTTTTTTTTTTTTGAAAAAAAAAACAAAACAAAAAACAAAAGATAGAGATTGGAAATACACCAAATGATATAAGCACAAGGAATCCAATAATGCTTATATGATTCAGATAACACATGATGGACATTCGGCTATGATACCAAATGATATAAGATTGAGTCTGAGGGTTAAAATAATGGATTGATGAGAAGCAACAAGCTGGCGGTTGCTCTCTCTTGTTGTTCAATGGATGGATGCAGAGATAGTTATGGGATTGAACGAGCTGGCGAGCGCTCTCTCTTGTTGGATTGATTGATGGATTTGATGGTGGATCGAAGATCGCCACTCAAAGGTGTGAAAACCCTTGTGATGAGAACACAAATCTAGACCTTAGTGAATCGCACACAAACGACATAAATTCAAACGTTTACTAAGTAAAGGAATCTCACCTAACTTAGATAAACAAAAACAAAGCCTAAGTTTTAAAAGAGAAAACTCTTTCTTTTATATTCCAAAAATATGTATTTATTTACAATGACCGGAGAAGTGAGCTTATACAGGCTCAAATTACAAATGATCAAATAAATCAACATAAATGCAAAATAAACCAAATTAATTACAGAAATCAATCAAATATTAATTTTGAGAGATTTTTATCAATCGGCATTAATGGAGATTAGTTTTTTTGTAGGGAGAATTGTAAATATATGACCAATTTAGGAGACTCTTGTCCCCTTAAAACTTATTGGACTTTTGTCACTTTTTGACTAACATACCCTTTGATTAATGTAAAAATTATAAAATTAATATTTTAAATACTTAGAAAAATCGTAAATTCCAAAAAAGGAAATAAAAATATATTCTACAATTGTTTAAGGAAATATTTTGATTTGAAAAATATTTTTTAAGTATATCTACGATGTGTAGAATACACATTCTACAAATCGTACCAATTCTACGATTTTGTAGAATGTGTATTATGATATTGTTTCTATAATCTACCATAGGTAAAATCTATTTTCTATCACTTCTTCTGCATTCTACTTGGCCTATAGAATATATATTCTACAACTTGTTCTGCATTCTACTTGGCCTATAGAATATATATTCTACAACTTGTGTTACATTCTACAGATGTTGGACTACGTATTCTACCTTTTCCTATACATTCTACTTTTTGTAGAATAGAAGTTCTCCTGTTTTGTCTTTGTTCTATGGGAACGTAGAATATATATTCCATTGGTAGTTAACAAAATCTGAGAAAATCTAGGATTTAAAAAACTGAAAATCTTTAAAAATATATTTTTTTTCCTTTTCTTTTCCGTTCTCCTTTCACGTTTTTTACTTTTTCACGTTATTCTCTTCCTCACAAAACGTGACTTTGGATTTCTCAAAGCTTTTTGCTACGTGTTCTTCTTCATTATGTGTTCTTCTTCGATAAAATTCTTCTTCAAATATGCTGCATATGTATGTTTCCTCTGGTTTATGAAAATCGGATATCAATAAGGGGTGGATTTTCATTGTAGATGAAGAAAAACGAGGTAAATTACTTACTTTGGAATCAAGTACCACGCTTGTTGAGTTAGAAACGATGGTTGGAGAACTATGGAGTAGTCGAACATAATGTAGAGTTTAGTTATCTACTAAGCAATTTGATTGATAACTTAGGATCTCTTCCAGTTATTATCACAACTGATCGTCAATTGAAAAACTTTGTTGGGTATGCAAAGAAGAATACGTCGATACGTTTGTGTGTCACATTTACAGATGAACGACGAAAGATTGATTTGAATAAGGAGCCATCTGATTCTACTAGTAGAAACGATGATGCTAAGTTTCGTGAAAGGCCAGAAGAATTTCGTGTAGTAGAGACGATTGATGACTTGAAAAACAATGATCATGTAGATGGCGATTATGGAATAATTTGTGAAAACAAAGAAGACAGTGAAAAGAAAGTTCGGTTTTGGTTGACGAATGGTGTAAAGAAAGACCAAACGTTTAGAAGCAAAAACTTTATGAAGGCGACTCTGGAAATTTGTGCAATGAACCATGACTTTGACTACACTGTTGAAAAATCAACAAAACAATGGTGGTATATACGGTGCAAGGATAATGACTGCAATTGGCGTGTTCGTGCAGAGAGTTTACACGGGTCTGCGTATTTCAAAATCAACAAGTATGTGGCTGAACATACGTGTGCTCCTTCCAGAATAAAAGAATTACGCTAGGACTCCTTCAGCAAAAACAATTGGCAGTCTGATTATGAATAAGTATGAGGGTGTCAAGGAAGGGCCTAAACCGAGAGAAATCATACAGATTATGCGTACGGAGCACGGATGTGAGATTTCTTGTACCCAAGCATGGGAGTCTCGTGAGTATGCAGTTAATGCTGTTAGAGGTATTCCAGAGAAAAGTTATGGAAAAATTCCAAAATACTTGCACATGTTGAAAGAAGCTAATCCGGGTACGCATACTAATTACGAAACTGATTGTGATGGTAGATTCAAATATCTATTTATATCTTTTGGTCAATTAGTTAGAGGATTCTACAAAGTCATTCGTAGGGTTATTGTTGTCGATGGTACGTTTCTGAAGAGTAAATACAAATGAGTTTTGCTTGTTGATACAGCTTTAGATGGTAACTCTAACTTGTACCCAATTGCATTTGGGGTTGTTGATTCAGAGAACGACCATTCATGGGAGTGGTTTTTAATGCAGCTTAAGGCTGTTATTGCGGACGAGCTCGGTCTGGATTTTGTGTCAGATAGAAATACTTCCGTTATCAAATCACTTGGTAAAGTATACCCGCTTTCTTCTCATGGAATTTGCATCCACCATTTGATGAATAATGTGGTTACATATTTCAAGACAAAGGGTTTGACTGGAATGATCACAAAGGCTTCAAGAGAGTACAAGGTTGTTGATTTTGATAGGAGATTCAAAGATATTTGTAGCGTTAGTCCGCTTGTTGGAAAATATCTAGAGGAGGCTGAAGTCACAAAATGGGCTCGTTGCAAATTTTCAGGATTCATGTATGACGTTAGAACCAATAACCCCGCTGAATCGTTAAATGCTGCATTGCTATCACCTAGAGAGTATCCAGTTATTCCTTTGTTGGATAGCATAAGAGAAATGTTAACCCGATGGTTTTATGAGCGTAAAATAAAAAGCTCAAAGCAAAAGGACCCTTTAACCATTGAGGTGGAGAAAAAGATCGATAGGAGGATTGAGAAGGGTAAATTCTTTATTGTTTATCCGGTTAACCAGAATCGATTTCTAGTGAAAAGCGATGTAATCGACTGTCTTGTTGATTTGGACAGAAGAACGTGTTCATGTAAAAAGTACGACTTAGTAAAATTGGTTTGTTATCACTCGAATTGGTTTGTTACGACATGTGACATGGCAATATAGGCGTTTGTTATCACTCGAATAATTTGATTTCTTTTGGTTTTTTGATTCGTTTCAAATTGGTTTTGAAGACTCTAGTTTTATATGTTTCGTTAACTAGCTAGTTTTGAAGACTCAAGTTTTATATGTTTCGTTAACTACCTTGCTTTTTTTGGTTCGTTTCAATCTATTTTTGTCTTATGAATTCTTTAGCGTCCAAAGAAACTGTCAAAGGAAAACCCAGAAAATTCCAAAAAAAAATAAAGTTTGTGTTAAAAGTTTATCCATTATGATCTTATTTTCGATCGATCGATCCACTACGATCGATCGATCCTTTTGTTTCCTGTCGGCTGATGTTATTTTCGATCGATCGATCCAAAGGTCGATCGATCCAAAGGTGGATCGATCGATCAAATTTAATTTTTAAAATAAATTTAGGGGTCAAATATATTAAATGTGTATCAAATATCGATTGAGGTGCTTAGCACCGCTGGTTTCGTGTTATATCTCTAACCTGAATTTGACAAGCTCGTGGAGAAGAACAAAAGGACTAACCATCAGAAACAATAAAGAAAATTGGATTTTTTGTTGCAGTTGTAGGGGTTGGATGTCTGTGTTATTCTATATTTTAGTCAAAATATAGCGTAGGGGTTTACCTTTTCATGTGGTTCTCTACTTTGATACAAGATTCTATTTTGATTTCTTATTCAGTTTAATATTCATCAGTTTTTGAAAAAGAGAAAGAGCCTACCCAAAACCAAGAAGACGACATAACAAAATAAGTCTACATAATTAACTAAAAATGGGTTTCATTACAAATAATAAAATCAGGCTACATGAAAATTTGACTATCTCAATCAAGTTCAACAAAATCAGACTCACCTCTAGTAGGTACATATTTCGACATTCTATCAATCATCACTGGATCATTTGCCGCTTGCCAAGCCTCCCAAAACGCAAGCGGCAAATGATCATCACCGGATAATTTGCCGCTTGTCAAAGATCAAATGCAATCTTCTGCCGAGCCTCCCGAATGTTGTCATCGTCCATCAAAGAAAGGCTTAGGCCTAACAGGTGACACTCAATGTATTTCAACGCATATACTCCACAATCACAATGACTCTTATTTAAACCAGGCTTTATCGGGACGTAGGAGATTGAATATTGTTTAATATTCAGCTGTTTCCTATTTTTTGGTGACTGAACTTCCTTCACAATCCTAGGGATAAGAACTGCGAATGCTTCCACATATTTGTAGTGTTTTAAGCCTGAACAATCGAATACTTCTATTGTTCTTTGAACAAAGAAATCCAGTGATTACCATTGACATGGATCGGAGTGTAGAGACAATCAACGTCAACATCCCAAACTTTGTGTGTTCTCCATGAGATGGAAACTCACCGGTTCCATAATGTAAAAGCCAAGAGTCCAATTTGTATAACTTTTTATTATCCAAAAACTTCTTGAATGCACCATAGATTCGGACGCTGAATGAACAGTCCATGAAGACAACACTATCTGGTTTCCATCATCGTAAAGATGTGTTCTCTCGAAATAAGTACATAACTGCGTCTATATCCTGAAAAAAATATGTGTTAATATGTTGTGTATGTGTAAAATTGATAAGCTAAATATCAAGTATAATACTCACTTCGGTTCGTAGCCATTCGTCACGTGACATTATACGATGAGCTAACTCATATGAAAAAACACTTGGACCAATCTGTAAGTCTCTGAAATTGGAAGACAATTTCCAAAAAATTGATGAATGAATGATCAATACCGACACAAAGTAGAGAGACAAATTCAGAATTAGAAAAAGTTCGGACAAGAAGAAACTTACTTGGGCGACGTAGACCACTCAAATAGTTGTGTCCAAGATTCTTCTGACAGGAAAACTAATGGGTAATCAGCATCGTCTTTTGGGTTTCGTACCAAATCTGACAATTGTATGAAGGTCTAGGGTGAATTTGCTGACTTTTCACCATGTCTTTTCGGACTCGTGGTTTTCACGAGTGGTAACGAAGTGGTTAGGGTCAACAATTGGATTAGTTCTTCATCTTTTGTAGGCGGCGTTGGATCGAACGAAGCTTGAGAGAGGTGACCCATTGTTTTTTTTAGAAAATCTTGGCTACCCATTATCAAATCGATATCTGATACTTGACTCAACAATACTTCATATAGATCCTCTGTTTTATCGGCCTGGTAATAAATAAACCAAGAATTTCATATTACATTCCAAAATAAGACAACAATATAAAAACGAATATTGTCCATCGTATACTATATCATGGCTGCTTCACACGTGCTATTTTCGATTGCATAACTTACACGTGTAAAAACTACTGGAAAGTCATACAAATCTATACTTATTGGTAAATGAAAGATTCATTCAAACCGCAACATATATAGACGATACGGAATATAGTATATTCTAAATTTTGAATAAACAAAAAAATACAAGCTCTAGTCCCTTAGCTAACCATTAGTGCGTCAATATATAGCACTTGCACATTACCAAAAAAGTCATATGCTACAATCTCAAGTTACAACAATAACCGTCAAACATATGTTACAATCTCAAGTTACAACAATAACCGTTTATATTACATTCCAAAAACTCTTAAACAAACAACAAACAACTTGTAATCCAAGAAGTGACAATATCCAAATAAACTAGATCATTACTTCAAGTTTCTTGTCTTTCTTGCCTTTTTTTGGCGCAGATGTCTCGGCAGTAGAGGGGATTAAACCGGTTGATGGCTCCAATTTGTCCAATCGTTTATTAAGCAATGTAAACTTATTCTCTAAACTTTGGAATCCTTCATTCATCTTGTCTTCCAAAGTCTTGAATGAAGCCTGAAACACTCTTTCAATGAAAAACTTAATGTCTT
>PKMM01053882.1:589610-608309 GCA_002933915.1 Eutrema heterophyllum
AAAAAAAAAAACTATAAAATCTTTTTTATAAAATGTCTATATACGATCTACGAAGATGGATGTATACGCAAAAGGATTCGGAGGGAGCGTTGACGAAAGAATTCAAAGAGGGGCTTGAAATATTCATGTATCAGGCTGGAAATATGCAAACAACCCTGGAAAGCGGTAAACTCTTCTGTCCTTGTCGTAAATGCAAAAATACGAGATATCTTTTTATTGAGACGGTGTGGAAGCATTTACTAAATAGAGGGTTTATGCCGCAATATTATGTTTGGTATCAACATGGAGAGGGTTTTGAAAAGAGTACTACTGATGAAGTTGATTGTAGTAGTAATTATCAAGGTCATGTAGATTTTGATCAGGATAGTAGTTATCATCAGCATGGTCATGAACATCAATTTGATCAGCAGGGTCAAGATCATGATAGGATGCATGAAATGGTCAATGATGCATTTCATGAAACAAATGTTGATAATAGTGTTGAGGAACCCAATGTAGATGCGAAGCGATTTTATAATATGCTAGCCGATGCAAATCAGCCACTCTACGATGGATGTAGAGAAGGTCAGTCTAAATTGTCGTTAGCAGCTAGGATGATGACAATTAAAACTGATCATAACTTAGCTGAGGTTTGCATGGATGATTGGGCTGATCTTATTAAAGAGTATTTGCCAGATGATAATTTGGCTGCCGAAACATACTATGACATACAGAAGTTGGTGTTTAGTCTTGGGTTGCCTTCTGAGATGATAGATGTATGTGTTGACAATTGTATGCTTTTTTGGAAAGATGATGATAAGCTGCAGGAATGTCGATTTTGCCAAAAGCCGAGATTCAAGCCACAAACTTCTGGGCGTAGTAAGATACCGTACCAACGGATGTGGTATCTTCCTATAACTGATAGGTTGAAACGATTGTATCAATCTGAAAGGACAGCTGCATCGATGAGGTGGCATGCAGAACATTCACAGAGAGAAGGAGAAGTGACTCACCCGTCAGATGCAAAAGCTTGGAAACACTTTAACACGGTACACCCGGAATTTGCTAAATTTAAGCGAAATGTGTATCTTGGCCTTTGCACTGATGGATTTAGTCCATTCGGTATGTCTGGTAGGCAATATTCTTTATGGCCAGTAATCCTAACGCCATACAACCTTCCTCCAGATATGTCCATGCAAAGAGAATTTTTATTCTTAAGTATATTAGTACCTGGTCCGAAGCATCCCAAGCGTTCCCTTGATGTGTTTTTGCAGCCTCTCATACATGAGTTGAAACAGTTGTGGTATACAGGAGTTCGTACATATGACTGTTCGAGGAAAAAAAATTTTACGATGCGTGCGGTGCTTATGTGGACAATAAGCGACTTCCCTGCATACGGGATGCTATCAGGTTGGACGACGCATGGGAGGTTATCTTGTCCGTATTGCCTCGATCGGACAGATGCGTTTCAGCTGAAACATGGTCGAAAAACATGCTGGTTTGATTGTCACCGTCGGTTTCTACCAATCAACCATCCATATCGGAGAAATAAGCGATTGTTTAGGAAGAACAAAATCGTGCGTGTCCCCCCACCAGTGTATCTATCTGGGGAAGATCTAAAAGCGCAAATAGATCATTTTGGGGGACTAGAAACTGTGAATCGTGGGGGAAATTGGCACACTCCAGCTAATATGCATGATGGATACGGGGAGAATCACAATTGGCACAAGAAAAGCATTTTTTGGAAACTTCCGTACTGGAAAGATCATCTGCTGCGACACAATCTTTATGTCATGCACATTGAGAAAAACTTTTTTGATAACATCATGCATACGGTGTTAAACGTGAAAGGAAGAACCAAAGACAGCGGAAAGTCAAGGTTGGACTTGCCCGATATTTGCAACAGAAATGAGTTGCATATTATGAGCAATGGGAAATCACCAGTTCCTATATTTCGGTTGGGTGCAGAACAAAAGGCAGCATTGTTCAATTGGGTTTCATCTGATGTGAAGTTTCCTGATGGGTACGTATCCAATCTGGCTAAATCTTTTGAGAAAGGACAAAAGTTTTCAGGGATGAAGAGCCATGACTGCCACGTGTTTATGCAACGATTACTTCCTTTCGAATTTCCCGAACTCCTTCTAGGAAATGTTTATGAAGCAATTGGAGGTAAGAGACATCATCATATCACATATAATTTGTTCAAATATATATTGCACTATATAATTTTGGTGTTGCAGGCATCAGAGCGTTTTTCCGGGATCTTAGTACACGGACGTTGTCAGAAGATGTAATTGCACAGTTGGCTGCTAATATTCCAATATTGTTGTGCAATCTGGAGAAGATATTCCCGCCGGCGTTTTTTGACGTTATGGAACATCTTTCCATTCATCTCTCTCACGAAGCAGAACTAGACGGGCCTGTTTAGTTTAGGTGGATGTACCCATTCGAGCGCTTCATGAATCATTTAAAGAGGAAGGCTAAAAATCTAGCAAGGGTTGAAGGATCAATTGTTGCGGGAAGTTTGACCGAAGAAACTTCACACTTCACTTCATACTATTTCGCTACAAAAGTCCGCACACGTAAACGGAAACCCCGACGATATGATGATGGTGGTGTGGGAAGAACTTATGCAGTAGAGGGTGTCCCAGACATCTTCTCACCAATCGGCCGTCTTGGTGGAAAAGTGAAGGAAGTTTGGTGGTCTAACGAGAATGACAGGCACAACGCACATACGTACATCCTCCTAAATTGCGAGGAAGTGGAACCTTTCGAGAGGTAACGTGACAATTTAATTATCCACTACTAATTTATTATATATATAGATAAAGGTGTTATAATTAATTTCAATGTATATATATGTATTTTGCAGTTTATTTGTTAGTCAGGTACGAGAATACATTGAAGACGTTTCAGATGATGAAATAAACGATCGTAAAGATCGTCACTTTGCTAAGTGGTTGAAAACGCAAGTAAGTTTACGTAATAAAAAAAATTCATTAAGTATATCGATGCTCGATCTAACATGGACACTTCTCGATGTGCCTTTTTCAATTCATAGGTGGATCATGGCGACCCCGCATATCCAATATGGTTTCATGAGTTACTACAAGGCCCCCTCAGGAAGATAACGACTGCACCCATATATTTCACCCGTGGTTATGTGTTTCATACATACAAGTACGGCGTTCGTCGGGCAACTACCAACCACGGAGTATGTGTTAGGGGTGAAATAGATTTTTATGGGATGTTGCAGGAAATAATCGAAGTGGAGTACCCCGGCTTGGTTAGTATGAAATGCGTTCTCTTCAAATGTAATTGGTTCGAGCCAACAGTCGGTCGAGGGGTGCGAATTAACAAATTTGGTGTGGTCGACGTCAACAAAGCACGGCGATACAACAAGTTTGAACCATTTATCCTAGCATCACAAGCAGAACAAGTAATGTTCATTCCATATCCGCGAGTTAGAACCACTGTTGTTAAAATAGCTCCAAGGGGTAAAATTGTTGGTGTTGACGATCTTCCAATGCAACAAGATTCTTGCTGTGACATTACAAAGCCAGAGATTACGGAGAACGTTCTATTAATTGATCCGCGCAACCGGGAACTTGAATATCTACCTGACGACACAGAAGAAGAAGGCAATTCCGATGAGTTTGATGAGAGTGACGATGATTCTCAACCTGAAGATTATGAACCCAATGAAGATGATGAACCGAGCGGAGATGATGATTCTGATTGATTTATATATGTAATTGCTCTTATTTTAATTTTTATAATAAAACTTAAAGATTATGGGCGGAGATTTCTCGCGGTATATGACCGGAGATAATCGGAGATGGGATCGTAAGGATTCCCACATGTCAAATATTAACCAAACCCTGGAATTTTATGGTTTGGGTAATATTAGACATGCGGGAGTCCTTTCGATCCCATCTCCGGTTATCTCCAATTATCAACATTACGACGGATTTACGACGATCGAAGACACAATCGTCGTAAACTCGTCGTAATATTTTAACCATTTAATTCAAATTTCCGGTTTAATAGGATGTTATCGTGTTAATTCAAATTCAAATATTACGACGAGGTTACGACGAATTTGTCGTAATTTCGATGGTAAATTACGACGGATCGTGTTACGACGACATTACGACGAATATGTCTTAAATCGTCGGAATACTTAATAGGGTTTAGGGTTTAGGATTTAGGGTTTAGGGTTTAGGGTTGAGTATAGGTTATAAATGTTTGGTTTTGCATCAATTATATTGTTTTACATAAGTTCTCGATTCGTTGTTTGACGTAATACAAAAATGATTACAATTTATACTTCATGCATGTTAGGAAAAAACTTATACAATGAATGTTATAGAGTATTAAGCGGAGATAAGGAAATTTCCCATATGTCAGATTCAATCGTCATTATTGATTGTATTGGGTACAATGAAAAGTTTTTGATGTACAAATATACTTCGTTAATACAAGACGGATATGTGTGTTAGGGTTTACATTTCTAATATTACGACGAAATTCCGACGGATCCGTCGTAATATCGATGGTAAATTACGACGATTTTACGACGGAACCCAAAATTAATTTTGCCGCATGGAGTGAAAATTTCCCGCGTTGGGAAATTTTTCTAATTGGTTTTTTGGTTTACGACGATGTTACGACGATCTGTCGTAAAGTCGTCGTAATGTACCATCGAAATTACGACGGCCACAAAATCTATATATACGCAAGCCCAGATTTTTCCCTCACAACTCACAATCTCCTTCTCTCTCTACCGAATTCCGAAGCTTTCTCTCTCTAAGGTAATTTTTTTTTTTTAATAAATAAATTAGATTAGTATTTATGATTGTTAATAGTAGATAGGATTGAAATTATTAGATAGAATTTGAATTAGATAGGATTGGAATTAGATTGGATTACATTTTTGATAGTCGTTACTTTTTTTTAGATATGGGGCCACATAGGAATCAATATCGCGCATTTATGGATGGCGAGTTGGGACCGAGTGTTAATTTGGATGGCCCGTCATCGTTTGCCACACCGTCTGTGGTTTCGGACTCCGAGCCCGCCCCACAGGCGCCCCCGCCACCGCCAACTACTCTTGCACCTCGACCCGCTTTGATATATGCGGGATTGACAGTCGAGGACATTTTGCGGTCGCCGGGTCATGATCGGTTACCCCGGTTAGATCCGCTCCGCCCGCCGGATACTTTTTAGTACGTAAGCTAAATTTTTTTTTTTGTCATTAATATCTGCTTTTTACTTATAATTTTATTTTTATATTTCAGGTTTAAGGAGGACAACAAAGTCGGGCGGAGTGTGTCTGACACCATCAAAGCCTACTTCGAGGAGCCTCACCGCAATTGGTCTGCTGTTCCGGGCGACGTCGTTGATACGTGGTTCAAATGTTTCGCGGTAAGTAATTTAATCGTTTTAATTTTTCTTGTTTTTATAGCAAAAATGGCACTGGGATGTTGCGATCAACAAGACGGTGAAGACGGAGTTTAAGGCGAAGGCAAAGTTCCGGCTCAACAATACCGTCTCCGATTGGAAGCGGAAGTGGGAGGTTGAGGACGATGAGGCGAAGCCCCCGTACATGTCTTCCAAGGTTTGGAACGGCTTGAAGACACACTGGATGGATCCACATTCGCAGCAAGTGGCTGCTAAGTGTTCGGCTTCTCGGAACACTATCGGTCCAGACGGTCGTCCGGCGGTGTTGCCACATACTTCGGGTCAAACGTTATTTGCGGGAAGGCGTCTTCAAATGGTATGATTTTTTTTCTAATAATTTTTTTTTCCTGCTTTTGTAATTAATTAAATTTAATCTTTAACCGTTTATTTTTTCCGAATGTCATTTGTTTAGGCAAACGGAGGCGAACTTCCTCCGATGACTCGGGTTTTTGAGGAAACTAACAAAAAGAAAGACGGTTCTTTTGTGGATCCTCGAGCGGAGCAGGTCTAAAATGACGTGCAGGCACGGATCGAGGAGCGTCAAACTCAGCTCTCTCAGCAGCTATCACCTGGCAGTAGCTCGGTCCAGTCCAATGCGGCTTTGACCACAGCCCAGATGGACAAGATATATGAAGAGGTAATAATAATCATATTAATTTTTACGGAATTATTTCGTATTCAATTTATTAATTTTAACGTTTTTTTTTAAGGTTGCCCCGAAGAAAAAGGGCAGAGTTTTAGGGATGGGATCGATTAGAGATAGTTATGTTGCCTCGGCTTCCGCACATCGTCCGACCAACGATCCGGTTGGGTTGAGGAACGATTTGAACACGCCCATTCCGAGATCAACACTTTACGGGCGAAGCAAGCGGAATCCGATCAGAAGATCCTTGGATTAGGTAAGACGATCCAAGGATACGATTATCTGTTCGAGCTTCTTGCTGTGGATAATCCCGCATTGGCGAAGGCCCTGAGAGCGCAGCAAGCATCGACATCGGGACCGAGGGATCAGGATCAGGATCCGCTCGCGGACAAGTGAGCGGAATTGTTGCATAGAACCGACGAGGAACTTTTTGAAGAATTTGGTATTAATTAGTATATTGTAGTTTGTATTTGGGATTTTAATTTGTATTTTAGAATTATTTATAATATTTTAATTATTTTAATTATTAATTAATAATATATATTTAAAATTTGTATTTTAGAATTATTTATAAATTTTTAATTTCAATTATTATTTATTAATATATATTTAAAATTATTATTTATTTAAAATTATTATCGATAAATCGTCGTAAACTCGTCGTAAACAATCCGTCGTAAATTCGTCGTACACCATCCGTTGTCAATTCGTCGTAAATCATATGTCGTAAATTCGTCGTAAATCATCCGTCGTAACATCGTCGTACACCATCCGTCGTATAGTCGTCGTAACACCTCAGTGGTATTATCGTCGTAATATTACGACGAATTTACGACGAATGTTTTACGACGATTTATATACGTCCCAGATTTTACGACGATTAGGGTTTAACGACGAACGATTTACGACGAATTGGAAATCATCGCTAAATCGTCCCAAACCCTGTTTTACATCGATTATGTCCGTTGTAAAATAGCTGTTTTCTTGTAGTGGGTGACTCCAGTCATTATCCCCATCAATCATCGTTTTCATATGATCTACTCTCCAATCAGTCATTTAATCCGCCCTTACAAATTCAGCTGCTTCGATTATATCGAAATTCCCCGTGGAAGATATGTATGGATAGAGAAATTCCTACAAGAAAATAAACAAAAAAGTAAATATAATTGTACGTAGACAAATAAATAGTTGTACTAACATAAATGTTATTTTTTCTTTAAAAAACTCACATTCTTTGTAAAAGTACTTTCTAGTTGCTTAATCTCTTCATACGAAACTTTTGCAAATCCCTTCCAATTAGAGCATCTAGGAACAAATGTGATATCATTGTCGAATCTTTTAGCCAACAATGTTCTGAAATCTGGAATTGCCTCCATAATCCAAATCTGTAATGCTAGTGAAAAGCCATCCAAAGTGTAGCCTTTGGGGTGCGACAACTTCACCCGAGCTTTGATGATGTTCTCAACTAGAAGATCAAACGAGTGACGACCCCATGGGTACTTCTGAAGCTGACCTATATCCATCACCAGTTTGATGTACTTGTGTGGGATATTAACACTCGTACTCTGCGCCATGACTAAACCCGCAATAACACACAAGTACACCAACCTCAATATGTCCTCATGCTTCCAGTTGTGTACATCTTCTAGATGTACCTCCATTATTTTCTTTACGCTTATTCCTTTTTCACTCAGTAGCAACTTACTCCAAAAACCACAATCAGCTTTCCATTTCTCGAAGTTGCAGTTCTCGGCGTCTTTGTAGTTGAGCCCAGTAACTGCGTGAAATTCTTGGAGAGAAAAACGTAGAGGCCTCCCTGCAAACACGAACCATAGCTCATGTTTCTTGTCAGTGATGAGTTGCTTACACATGAAGGTGTGGACCAATCTAGCTGAATACCCGAGACCGTTTTCATAAATTGCCACAATCGGACCGAAGACTGGATCTCGTAAAACCTTGTAGTACTCATCTTTTAGCTTCTCCTTCAGTGGGGTTAGAATGGCCAACGTGCAGCGGTTGTTAATCTTTTTTACTTGTGGCTCACTTCCTTGCCTAAATATAAGTTTTGGCAATTCCAAATCCATACCTACAAAAAATAAAAACAACAACAACAATTGTTAAATTTGTAAACAGTAGACAAGAAGCATTTACAAGTATTACCAATAACTAAAGCAAGTTGTACCAAAAACCAGGAACTAGACACTTTCTACTTCACTAAATAATTCTGTAAGTACAGAGACTACAGAAATTATCAGCACCGTCCAGAAGTTATACTAAGAACAGAGACTAAGCAACAAGTACTCAGCATCGTCCAGAAGTTATACAAAATACAAAATTTGGAGACAAAACCCTTCCCTGCAATGTACATCACATAGTAGAATCACTGAAATCTCAGCTTCAAATACTTAAATCTCATGTAATCAAACATGAATTACATCTTATAGAAAACATCAAATGAGAAACAATGCAAAGACAAGCTTGCTTAAGAGCCTAAACGTAGCTCTCGGGACTAACTGACTCTTAGATGTAATTCTCTTTTCAGTCGAATTACATGCAAGTTCTCGGCAAGATGGAATTACATCTATACACGCAAACATCAAACTACAAGTTCTCGGCATTCAAAGGTTTGAAGCAGAGTCACCTTTAGCAATACGCTCACCGGACTTGAATAACCGGTTCCCGACAATGAATAACCGCTCCGTTAATATCCGGCTGCACCCAAAAAAAAAAATCAATTTGGGATTTCAAATCCCTAAAAACCCAAATTCGACTGAAAAGAGAGTTTCAATACGATGAGGAGGCGGATAGGCGGAGGAGGAAGCTGAAATTTCGGCAAATTAGGACTTACCGAAGGTAGCAATCGCCGGCGGAGACAGAGAGGAGAGGCGACAACGATGGAGTTACCGGAGGGAGGCGACGGAGGATACGATGGAAGGTAATTTTTTTTTTTTTATGGTAAAAAATTAAGTTTTTTTTGTTTTGTCGTTGTACATATATTATCATGGGCTCCTATTATCATTTACATATGTCATCCAATTTTTAAACAAAGTAAAATTTAATTTAATAAAATATATGGGTATAAGTAATTCAATATTTGGGGTATAACTGGTTTTACATTAAATTAAGTCTTAATGGGACAAAATTAAGATTTTAAGTCTTATAGGGATAAGAGTCTTCTTAATTGGTCCTATATTTCTAATTATCCATTTTTTGTATCTAGACACTTTTGTGATATATCCATGATTTGATTGTCTTCTAGAAACTCTTTTGAATTTTGGGCTTGATTTGCATTGAACCATTTGTTGATGAGCCATGGATGTGAATCGTATTTTCGAGACTGCATCAGGTCGTTCCATACTGAGATAAAACAGTCTGATCCAACTCTTTTAATTAGCCCTTTGTTGACCAGGGGTCTAGCTGAAATAATACTCCTCCATCCGTACGATGGGGAGTAAGATCATATAGGGTCTAAAGGGTCTGTGTTCCGAAAATATCGATCCTTGAAAACCCGCGCAAACAAAGAATCCGGTTTATCCATTAATCTCCATAATTGTTTGGACAATAATGCTATGTTAAAATCCTCGATTGCCCGAAAACCCATGCCCCCCTCCGATTTACTTCGACATAATTTCTTCCATGCTATCCAATGCATTCCTTTGTGTTCTCCATTTAATCTCCACCAGAACCGTGCTGCCGCATTAGTTAGTTTTGCGATTATAGATTTGGGTAATTGATAGTGGACTTTTTACGGTCCGCACAATTACCCACTGTGCACAATGCCTCAATCTAATGGCATGTCATTGCAGCACTTTGGGATCGAATCCACAAGGAAATAAGAACGGCGCACTAAGGATACAAGACGCTATCTAATCTAAGCGATAATTGGGGTTGGGTTATTATCGAACAAGTGAAACATACAGAAATTTAATAAATGACAGGACACAATTTCAATTTCAATAAACGAGAAGCAAAGTAATCAAGAGAACGTTTAATATCGATTTAAACAAACGAATTCTTGGGTAAAGTTAACGACTCGGGTGATCCTTTAATCTATTCAAGATGCTCAAACATTCGACTAAATACCTCCTTAGGCCTTAGAACACACTAAAGATTAATCCACGTCCATGGTATTAACCCCTTTCTTAGTCATAAACCGTCATAAACGTTTGTTCGCGATTCTATGACTAACAAGCAATGAACACAAGTCTAAATAGCCACAATTCACCTTAGACTACAACTTCCGTTGGCTAAGATATGAAAAGCACTCATTAAATTCGTTCAAGACTTTCATCAAACACCTTCCGGGTGATGAAACTCCCTAGGTTCTAGATCAACTAGATCAAGGTCAATCTAGCATTAAGAACACTTAATGAACAAGGATTTCAAGTAATCTAACTCCTAAATATCAAGAACAAACCTAGAATCACCATAATCTACTTCACCCAAGAATCCTATAAGAACTACTCACACATAGCTAAATCACAAATATAAACCGTACAAATGAAAGCCATAAGCAAAATAAGAAGAAAAGTAGAAGAGGATTCAAGAAAACTTCACTAGATCTTCTTAGGATTACAAATCTTCCAATCAAGAACAAGGTTTTCTCTCTAGAGTTTTTGTTAAAAGTGATAAAATGTTCTTAGATCTGGTCCAAAGACCAATAATTATACAGCTTTGGGCGTCCAAAGTCACCAAAAATTAGGTGAAGTAAAGAAAGTGACGTTTTTACACTGTTTTAGGAGACTAGTTTTCGATTTGATACATCTTCACTAAATCCGCCATAACTCTCGTACCACATATCGGAATGACTTGAAACAACTTCCATTGGATAGCTAACTCAATTATCTACAACTCTCATGAATATATCGGAAGCTAAATCCCAATGGAAACCCTTCTTCTGAGTCGATCTTTAGAGCACTTCGGGTGGTTTCGGCCCAGAAAATGGTCAAAGTAGGGGATCGATCGATCCCCCAAAAACATGAGATCGATCGATCTGGCATTGTAGGTAGGTCTGGGAAATCTTCAATGTTTGGGATCGATCGATCCAAGTTTGTGGATCGATCGATCTGGCTTGTTTCTCCACTCGCTCCTCTTGCTTGTTTCTCCACTCGCTCCTCTTGCTCGCCAGACTGGACCGTCGTCACAAACATTGACATAACTTTTGATCGCACCGCTGGAATGGCCTCAAACAACTTCCAAATGAAAGCTAATCCATTGATCTATCTTGTGTTAAAATATGAGCTCAATCCATCGGTGGGAAGTCTTTCATCCAATGCCAAACGTCTGACGTCTCAACCTGATCCTGCATCTCTGTTTTCCGCAATGACCTTTTTTTATGGCTATCCTCACTCCTCCAACTCCTATGACTCCAAGAACACCTTAAAATGGCTCAAGCAAGCCAAAAAGAATGCAAAGACAACCTAGGACATCTAAAATGCATTGAGACTCAAGTTGGACCTAAATGCATGAAAATATCCCAAAACTATACAAATTGGAACTAACAACTTATGAAACTAAACCTTAAAAACATGCAAATTATACACTTGTCAACTCCCCCAGACTTGCATTTTGCTTGTCCTCAAGCAAACAAGAAATGACAAACCAAAAGAGAGGTTTAAAAGTGGGAACTCAAAACCAAAATAACTTAGTAAGCATTCGATATGATCACCTTGAATAATACTAGCATGTTTCAGAAACAAACACTTAATCCACTCTAACTCATTCAAGGCTTATCGCAACTCCTAATCTTTTCTCTTAACAACAATGCCTCATGCCTACAAGTTCTCTTCTCAACCAACCCTCACATTCATTTGATATTTCTTAAGGTGCGGTCTCACAAATGGGCAAGTGATCAAATCCAATCGGTTTGGAAGAAAAGGCTTTTGGCACTAGTTAATGTGAGTGCAAGGAGGTTCATTCTCTTTTTGGGTGACTTACTCTCAATGAAAAGGAATGCTATATGTTATGCAAAAGTAAGGAAGACTAGAAACAATTTATGCATACAAAGTTAAGCTCACAATGTTCTACCCTCCTAGCAAAGCATTCTACCCGAATGGTGATTCCATTTCTTCTTATCTTACTTCATTGAAGCTCATTAAACCCCCAAAGCCATTTGGCTAGAACGAAAACCTCCTTTTAACCCCCTTTTACTTTTCCAAACACCAAACTCCTAGAGACAATTTTAATCGACCACTTTCTTTTTCTTCTTACTCACCCCAAACCTTTTATTCTTTCTCTTTTTCAAACATGGAGAGTGTTTTTCTTTTCTTTTCCTAGGGTCTTTCTTTTAAGCTCTTCTCTAGAGTTTGATTTTTCAACCATTTCTCATCTCATATTTCGTAAGTTCATGTTCCCCAAACTCAATACCATTCAATCCATTGATCCCCATCCTAATGCTAGCCTCTTTTTCTTTGAACAACTTAGACTAGCTAAAAATGAAAGCTAACCTTTGTCGTTCCCGATACTTACAAGATTTTACACACAATAGCATTATCAAGAAAAAGGCCTCACTCCATCGAACAACGAGGGGCGGAAAGAAAACAGTTAAGGTAAAAGGTAGGGAACCATTCTAAAGATGAGAATGGCCACTCGGGTTATTTTGAGAGCGGTAAAAGTGGATAAGATAACCCGAGTGTTTTTTTTTTTTTTTTTGAACCATGGTTATGTATCACAAGCCCATAAGCGAGAAGATTATATTCATTTAAGTCCAATTATCAAGGGGTTGATTTCAAATTAAACAAGTATTTACAAGACAAGAGTTAAGAGTAGAGAGATCAAAGCAAGAGTATACAAGTTTCAAAAAGGTTGTTCAAGCAACATGATAATATTACTAAGGGTATCACATCGAGTTCTATACTAAGTGGTTTCTATCATTGTCCCCTATGCATATGCAATGCAATCCTAAATGCTTCTAGACTCAATCCTAAAATGAAGATGAGACTATGCAAACTACATGATTCTTTTTTGGATTTTTGAAAATTTTTGATTTTTGATTTTTTTTTTGGTTTTCCTATGCAATATACATGTACAATGCAAGACTTAAGAGAAAAATAAAATAAGACAAAGAAGACAATGTTAAATGACAAAGACCTCTCCCCCGGACTTAAATCGCACCGTCTCGGTGTGAAATGAATCCAAAGAAAGAGTAAAAATGCAAATCAAAAGTATGTACAAGATGTCAAGTGGTGTACCTTGGAGATAGGGAGATGAAGGGGTTGAATTTCCTTATTGATGCTTGTTTTGTGTTTCTAGCTTGACAAATGATAGAATTGGGGACTCCCCAATGGCGCGTTTACGTCTCTAGACGGTGGATTCCTCCTCTTCACTCCCAAACTCGAGAAACCTGAAAACAAGAAACAAAAAGCATAAAAAGGAACTAGAAATTTTAAAATATATACAAGGATAGTAATGGGAATGCCTCCCAAGAGCGTTTGTTTAACGTCTCTAAGCTTGACGTGTGATGCCCGTTTAGACGGGTGACGGGTTTGAGAGAGAAACCGAGGTCTCCTCCTCAATGAAATCAGATGCGTGATAGAGCTTGATTCTTTGAGCGTTCACCGTGAATTCTCCACCTGCCTTGTTCCAAAGTGTTACCGCACCGTAAGGTTGCACCTCCTTGACCTTGAACAGTCCCGTCCATCTCGACTTGAGTTTCCCGGGAAACAGCTTCAACCGGGAATTGTATAGCAGCACTTGGTCTCCAACTTCGAAACCCTTCTTGACAATCTTCTTGTCATGGAACGCCTTGGTTCTCTCCTTGTAGATCCGTGAACTTTCATACGCTTCGAGGCGGATCTCGTCAAGCTCGTGCAATTGTATCAAGCGTCTTTCCAAGGCGGTTTTGATGTCGAAGTTGAGAAGTTTTACTGCCCACAGAGCTTTGTACTCGAGTTCGACCGGTAAGTGGCATGACTTCCCGTAGAGTAGATTGAGAGGTGTTGTCCCAATTGGTGTTTTGAATGCAGTTCGGTAAGCCCATAGTGCATCGTCTAGCTTCTTAGACCAATCCTTTCTTGAACTACCCACAGTTTTCTCCAATATAGCTTTGATTTGGCGGTTTGAGACCTCCACTTGACCGCTTGTTTGAGGATGGTAGGGCGTGGCCACCTTGTGCTTAACTCCGTGCTTCTTGAGCAAGCTCTCATACACCTTATTAATGAAATGGCTTCCGCCATCACTAATCACCACTCTCGGTATCCCGAACCTCGGAAAGATGATCGTTTTAAAGAGTTTAATGACCACCTTGGCGTCATTAGTCGGGCTTCCTATGGCTTCGACCCACTTAGAAACATAGTCCACCGCCACCAATATGTATTGATTCCCGTAAGAAGATGGGAATGGTCCCATGAAATCTATTCCCCATACATCAAATACTTCAACCTTCAAGATCGGATTTTGGGGCATCTCGTCCCTTCTACTTATGTTGCCTCGTCTTTGGCAAGCATCGCAGGTGGAGACATAGGCGTGCGCATATTTGAATAGGCTAGGCCACCATAATCCGGAATGAAGCACCTTTGTTGCGGTTTTGAAAGATGCGAAGTGTCCTCCATAAACAGAGCCATGACAATGATATAACACTCCATTCACTTCCTCTTCCGGAATGCACCTTCGGTAAAGACCATCTAAACACCGCTTGTAGAGGTAAGGCTCATCCCAAAAGAAATGTGAGATGTCTCTAAAGAACTTCTTCTTGTGGTAGCTATCCAAGTTTGGCGGTTCTCTTCCACAAGCTAGGTAGTTCATAAAATCAGCGTACCAAGGCAAGTCTTGCTCCTTCAAACTCTTGACTTCCTCGAGTTTTAACCCCGCGTGATAGCTTTTCTTCAAAATCTCCATGAACATTAGATGTTCCTCGGGAAGAGAATCATGGGATTGCATCTTCAATCCTCAACCGAGACAAGTGGTCTGCTACTCCGTTTTCGATGACCTTCTTGTCTTTAATCTCCATGTCAAACTCTTGTAGAAGGAGAATCCATCTTAGAAGTCTTGGCTTAGCATCCTTCTTAGCTATCAAGTGTCTCAAGGCAGCATGATCTGTGTAAACCACAATCTTGGATCCAACCAAGTAGGAGCGGAACTTCTCAAAAGCAAATACCACCGCTAAGAGCTCCTTTTCCGTGGTTGCGTACTTTGTTTGGGCATCATCCATGGTTATGCTTGCATAGTAGATCACGTGAATCTTCTTGTCCTTTTTCTGACCCAAAACCGCGCCAACTGCAAAGTCGCTAGCGTCACACATGATTTCAAAAGGGAGACTCCAGTCCGGTGCTTGCACTATCGGGGCGCTCACAAGAGCTTCCTTGATCTCCAAGAATGCTTTCAAACATTCTTCATCGAAAACAAACTCCACTTCCTTGCATAGAAGCCTAGTGAGTGGTCTTGCTATCTTAGAGAAATCCTTGATGAACCGTCTATAGAACCCGGCATGGCCCAAAAAACTTTGTATTCCTTTCACCATGGTTGACGGTTTTAGGCCCATCATGACCTCAATTTTTGCTTTGTCCACTTCAATGCCCTTCTCCGAGATCTTATGGCCGAGCACAATGCCTTCCCGTACCATAAAATGGCACTTCTCCCAATTCAATACGAGATTTGTCTCCTCGCACCTAGTGAGTACCCTGCAAAGATTCGACAAACAAGCAGCAAACGAGGCACCATATACCGAAAAATCATCCATAAAGACCTCTACCATATCTTCAATTAGATCCGAGAAGATCGACATCAAGCACCTCTGAAAAGTTGCGGGTGCGTTACAAAGTCCAAATGGCATCCTTCTATAAGCAAAGGTACCATATGGACATGTAAATGTCGTCTTCTCTTGGTCATTAGGGTGAATCAGGATTTGAAAGAATCCCGAGTACCCATCAAGAAAACAATAATATGGGTGGTTTGCAAGTCTTTCTAGCATTTGATCAATGATGGGAAGAGGGAAATGATCTTTTCTAGTGGCGGAGTTAAGCTTTCGATAATCAATACACACCCTATGACCGGTGATAGTCCTAGTTGGGATTAGTTCATCTTTTTAATTTTTTATTACCGTAATTCCACCTTTTTTAGGCACCACATGGATCGGGGACACCCAAGTACTATCAGAGATAGGGTATATGATCCCCGCACCTAAAAGCTTAAGAATCTCTTTCTTGACAACCTCTTTCAAATTAGGATTTAACCTTCTTTGATGCTCGATAGAAGTCATCGATTCATTTTCTAGATGGATCCTATGTGTGCAAAGAGATGAGGAAATTCCTTTAATATCATCAAGTGAATATCCAATGGCTTTCCTAAACTTTTTCAATTCCTTCAAAAGGGTGACAATTTCATTTTCACTAAGCTCATCATTAACTATCACCGGGTAAGACTCGTTTGGACCTAAGAACGCATACCTCAGTACAATTGGGAGCGGTTTTAGGTCCATCTTTGGGGCTTTCAGCTCGCTCCAATCATCATCAAAGCTAGTCTCACCATTGCTAGCTTCTTGCTCGTCATCAAGGTCAACATCCAAAGCACTCATGAAGTCAATATCCGAAGCACTCGCATTGTGTTCCAAATCGACAGGTTCTTCGTTTTGTAGTTCCAAGAATG
The DNA here is from genome assembly GCA_002933915.1 of Eutrema heterophyllum. Taxonomy (NCBI): domain Eukaryota; kingdom Viridiplantae; phylum Streptophyta; class Magnoliopsida; order Brassicales; family Brassicaceae; genus Eutrema; species Eutrema heterophyllum. The sequence continues at coordinate 606,277 of PKMM01053882.1, forward strand.
AACTCTCCCCAACAAGTGCTTTGTGCGAGTCAAGTATCCTTGCGTACTCAACACTCTCAACATGAAGAAACCCATGTTCTCCTTGGTTCTTAGTTAGCGCCACTTGGAGATGATCTTCCAAGGCTAGCTCTTCTAGTAGTTCATCCGCCAATTCTTCCATAGCCTCTATGTAGAAGGCTTGACCGTCTATTGTGGGTTTTTTCATCACATCATTGATGTCGAATTGAAGAACATCGTCTTTGCCCAAGTGGAGGTCGATTTTTCCTTTCCTTACATCGATGATTGCACCGGCGGTGGCTAAGAACGGTCTTCCAAAGATAAGAGGATCTTTGGGTTCTTCATCCATTTCTAGAACCACAAAATCGGTAGGCACCACAAAATTTCCGATCATGATCGGCAAGTCCTCAAGTAGTCCAACTGGGTGTCTCACCGACCTGTCCGCTAGAACAAGAGATATTCTACAGGCTTTGTAACGGGTGAAACCGAGGCGCTTTGCAATTGACAGCGGCATTAAGCTCACACTTGCTCCAAGATCACAAAGACAGTGGTTGAAGGCAAGAGGTCCTAGAGCACAAGGAAGTGTAAAGCTTCCCGGATCTCCAAGTTTCTTTGGCACAATCTTCTTTTGAATGATGGCGCTGCACTCATGGGTAAGTATTACCATCCCTTCCAGCTCCTTCGTTCTGTCTTTGATCGCATCTTTAAGGAACTTGTTGTATTGAGGGACTAGTAGGAAAGCATCAACCAGGGGCATAGTCATTTGGACCTTGTCCATTTGCTTGTCAAAAATCGCCCTGTATTTCTCCATGACTTGTTTCTTAAAACGGCCCGGGAATGGGAGCTTGGGCTCGTAAGGCGGTGGTACGAAAAGAGTCTCTTTTCTCTTTGGCGTCTCCTTGGTCTTCTCCTCCACATTTACTTCGTCTTTATTAATCTCAATGAACACCTCTTCTTTTTGTTTCTCAACGTCATCATTAAGTTCCGTTGTCGGAAGTTCTCTAAAGGGGAGCTCTTTCCCGCTTCTCAATGTGATGGCATTGATATACTCTTTCGGGTTGGCTTCGGGTTTTCCCGGTAAAGTGCCTTGAGGTCGTGATGAAGAAGAAGCACCTTTACCCTCCATTTGCTTGAACTTAGACGACAATGCCTCGAATTTGGATTTGAGGTCATTGTAAGAGCAATCCACCTTGTTGTGGATTTCCGCCATTTTCTTACTCAAATCCATTGCTCCATTAGTTTGGCCTTGTAAGAGTTGTTGAAGCATGGTTTTCATTTCGTTATCTTGTGGAGTGGTGTTGCTTGCTTGCCTTTATTGTCCAAAACCCGGTGGTGCAGATGGTTGCTTAGGTTGAAACCCACCTTGGTTGCTTTGAAAGTTGTTCCTTGGAACAAATGTCCGTTGTTGGTTGGAAGGGATGAAGCTCTTTTGTTGGAGACCTTGACCTTGAGTGTTTTGTTGAGAATACACTTGGTCTTGAGGGTTTGCCACATTGTTGCTCCTATAGGAGAAATTTGGATGATTCCTATAGTTGGGGTTGAAGCCACCTTGGTAGCCCCCTTGACCACCCAAGTAGTTGACTTCCGCTTGCTCATTGTCATCTTCCGCATCATACGGAATTCCTTGGCTTCCATCAACATCTCCCACAAAATTGACAGACTTTTAAGAAGCATTCAAAAGCTTGTCCATTTTGTCGTTAAGAACCTTCATCTCTTTCTTTCTTTGATATTCATAGTCACCGCCTCCTCTCGAAGATCGGTCATAGTCTTCATTGTAATTCCCATCGCTTAGAGCTAGGTTCTCCACAAGGTCCATTCCCTCATTGACTTCCTTGCCCAAGAAGTTCCCGTTGCTTGTTGTATCAAGTAGCATGCGAAACTTAGGTAGTACACCACGGTAAAGAGTGCTGAGTAGAGACTCATCTGAGAAGCCGTGGTGAGGACATTGCATGGTATAACCCTTGAAGCGCTCCTAAGCTTCACAAAAACTTTCGTTGTTCCTTTGGATAAAGCCGGATATTTCATTACGGAGTCTT
>PKMM01053882.1:611380-661686 GCA_002933915.1 Eutrema heterophyllum
GGTAAGTATTACCATCCCTTCCAGCTCATTCGTTCTGTCTTTGATCGCGTCTTTAAGGAACTTGTTGTATTGAGGGACTAGTAGGAAAGCATCAACCAGGGGCATAGTCATTTGGACCTTGTCCATTTGCTTGTCAAAAATCGCCCTGTATTTCTCCATGAGTTGTTTCTTAAAGCGGCCCGGGAATGGGAGCTTGGGCTCGTAAGGCGGTGGTACGAAAAGAGTCTCTTTTCTCTTTGGCGTCTCCTTGGTCTTCTCCTCCACATTTACTTCGTCTTTATTAATCTCAATGACCACCTCTTCTTTTTGTTTCTCAACGTCATCATTAAGTTCCGTTTTCGGAAGTTCTCTATAGGGGAGCTCTTTCCCGCTTCTCAATGTAATGGCATTGATATACTCTTTCGGGTTGGCTTCGGGTTTGCCCGGTAAAGTGCCTTGAGGTCGTGATGAAGAAGAAGCACCTTTACCCTCCATTTGCTTGAACTTAGACGACAATGCCTCGAATTTGGAGTTGAGGTCATTGTAAGAGCAATCCACCTTGTTGTGGATTTCCGCCATTTTCTTGCTCAAATCCATTGCTCCATTAGTTTGGCCTTGTAAGAGTTGTTGAAGCATGGTTTTCATTTCGTTATCTTGTGGAGTGGTGTTGCTTGCTTGCCCTTGTTGTCCAAAACCCGGTGGTGCAGATGGTTGCTTAGGTTGAAACCCACCTTGGTTGCTTTGAAAGTTGTTCCTTGGAACAAATGTCCGTTGTTGGTTGGAAGGGATGAAGCTCTTTTGTTGGAGACCTTGACCTTGAGTGTTTTGTTGAGAATACACTTGGTCTTGAGGGTTTACCACATTGTTGCTCCTATAGGAGAAATTTGGATGATTCCTATAGTTGGGGTTGAAGCCACCTTGGTAGCCCCCTTGACCACCCAAGTAGTTGACTTCCGCTTGCTCATTGTCATCTTCCGCATCATACGGAATTCCTTGGCTTCCATCAACATCTCCCACAAAATTGACAGACTTTTGAGAAGCATTCAAAAGCTTGTCCATTTTGTCGTTAAGAACCTTCATCTCTTTCTTTCTTTGATATTCATAGTCACCGCCTCCTCTCGAAGATCGGTCATAGTCTTCATTGTAATTCCCATCGCTTAGAGCGAGGTTCTCCACAAGGTCCATTCCCTCATTGACTTCCTTGCCCAAGAAGTTCCCGTTGCTTGCTATATCAAGTAGCATGCGAAACTTAGGTAGTACACCACGGTAAAGAGTGCTGAGTAGAGACTCATCTGAGAAGCCGTGGTGAGGACATTGCATGGTATAACCCTTGAAGCGCTCCTAAGCTTCACAAAAACTTTCGTTGTTCCTTTGGATAAAGCCGGATATTTCATTACGGAGTCTTGACGTTCTTGAGTTGGAGAATAACTTTGCAAGAAAAGCCTTCTTGCATTGGTCCCAAGAGGTGATTGGACCAGTTGGAAGGTTCTTTTCCCATTGATGTGCCTTGTCTCCCAGAGAGAAAGGGAATAGTCTCAGCTTGAATGCATCTTCAGAGATGCCATTGATCTTAGTCATCCCACAAATGCGATCGAATTGATCCAAGTGGTCTAATGGGTCCTCCATGGCCAACCCATGGAATTTGTTGCCTTGCACCATGGAGATAATACCGGATTTGATCTCAAAGTTATTGTTTTCGACCGGTGGTGGAGTTAGCATGTGTTTGGAGCATCATCGGCTCCAATGGGTCTAGGCGGTCGTGGTGGGTGGTTTTGGTTCACACCAACACCTTGGTGACCAACACCATGTGCAGCAGCTTCTTGGTGTTCAATTGGAGGTTCTTGTACTGCCTCTATACCTAGCCTTTCAATGTGTCGCTCATGTTCTTGTCTTGCTCTCGTGTTTGCTCTTTCTAGTGCACGGATGTCATCAACACGTTCAACAAGATTTGCACTTCCACTTGATCTCGTGTTCATGCACCTAAACAAGACGAGGAGAAATTGAAGTGAAAAAGATTAGTAACAACTTAGTCTCAAATAGCATCCAAATCCTAATGGCTATTGCTAATTTCCCCGGCAACGGCGCCAAATTGATAGTGGACTTTTTACGGTCCGCACAATTACCCACTGTGCACAATGCCTCAATCTAATGGCATGTCATTGCAGCACTTTGGGATCGAATCCACAAGGAAATAAGAACGGCGCACTAAGGATACAAGACGCTATCTAACCTAAGCGATAATTGGGGTTGGGTTTTTATCGAACAAGTGAAACATACAGAAATTTAATAAATGACAGGACACAATTTCAATTCCAATAAACGAGAAGCAAAGTAATCAAGAGAACGTTTAATATCGATTTAAACAAACGAATTCTCGGGTAAAGTTAACGACTCGGTTGATCCTTTAATCTATTCAAGATGCTCAAACATTCGACTAAATACCTCCTTAGGCCTTAGAACACACTAAAGATTAATCCACGTCCATGGTATTAACCCCTTTCTTAGTCATAAACCGTCATAAACGTCCGTTCGCGATTCTATGACTAACAAGCAATGAACACAAGTCTAAATAGCCACAATTCACCTTAGACTACAACTTCCGTTGGCTAAGATATGAAAAGCACTCATTAAATTCGTTCAAGACTTTCATCAAACACCTTCCGGGTGATGAAACTCCCTAGGTTCTAGATCAACTAGATCAAGGTCAATCTAGCATTAAGAACACTTAATGAACAAGGATTTCAAGTAATCTAACTCCTAAATATCAAGAACAAACCTAGAATCACCCTAATCTACTTCATCCAAGAATCCTATAAGAACTACTCACACATAGCTAAATCACAAATATAAACCATACAAATGAAAGCCATAAGCAAAATAAGAAGAAAAGTATAAGAGGATTCAAGAAAACTTCACTAGATCTTCTTAGGATTACAAATCTTCCAATCAAGAACAAGGTTTTCTCTCTAGAGTTTTTGTTAAAAGTGATAAAAGGTTCCTAGATCTGGTCCAAAGACCAATAATTATACAGCTTTGGGCGTCCAAAGTCACCAAAAATTAGGTGAAGTAGAGAAAGTGACGTTTTTACACTGTTTTAGGAGACTAGTTTTTGGTTTGATACGTTTTCATTAAATCCGTCATAACTCTCGTACCACAGATTCGAATGACTTGAAACCACTTCCATTGGAAAGCTAACTCAATTATCTACAACTCTCATGAAGATATCGGAAGCTAAATCCCAATGGAAACCCTTCTTCTGAGTCGATCTTTAGAGCACTTCGGGTGGTTTTGGCCCAGAAAATGGTCAAAGTAGGGGATCGATCGATCCCCCAAAAACATGAGATCGATCGATCTGGCTTGTTTCTCCACTCGCTCTTCTTGCTCGCCAGACTATACCGTCGTCACGAAAATCGGCATAACTTTTGATCGCACCGCTGGAATGGCCTCAAACAACTTCCAAATGAAAGCTAATCCATTGATCTATCTTGTGTTAAAATCTGAGCTCAATCCATCGTTGGGAAATCTTTCATCCAATGCCAAGCGTCTGACGTCTCAACCTGATCATGCATCTCTGTTTTCCGCAATGACCTTTTTTATGGCTATCCTCACTCCTCCAACTCCTATGACTCCAAGAACACCTGAAAATGGCTCAAACAAGCCAAAAAGAATGCAAAGACAACCTAGGACATCTAAAATGCATTGAGACTCAAGTTGGACCTAAATGCATGAAAATATCCAAAAACTATACAAATTGGAACTAAAAACCTATGAAACTAAACCTTAAAAACATGCAAAAGATACACTTATCAGTAATCGAAAACAAGACATAACGAATGTTGGTATTGCTGATACCACTGATTTAAGAAAACCTCCTTACCCCGTTTGGATAAAAACCTTGATGTCCATCCATTAATTCGATTATGTTGTCTCTCTGCGACAAAATTAAAGATCTTACTTTTGGCTCCTTCGAGACTTTTCGGGAGGCCTAGATATGAATCCATGCCACTGATGTTTGAAATTCCTAGTATATGTTTAACCTCATTTTGGACCGTTTCATTTACTGTGTGACCGAATTGTAAAGAAGATTTACCAAAATCGATTTGTTGCCCTGACACTTACCCGTATTGTTGAAGTATATGCAAAATAGTTTCACATTCATCTTTGGTAGCCTTGCAGAAGAATAGACTGTCATCAGCGAAAAGTAGATGTGATACTGATGGGCTTGCTCTCGCAACCTTTAACCTCGTAAGTAATTTTTCTCTTTTTGCCTTCCGGATATTTGCTATTAATACCTCCGTACAGAGTATGAATATATAAGGTGACAAAGGGTCCCCTTGACGAAGCCCTCTCTTTGGAATTATATGTCCTTTGGGTTGACCATTGATAAAAACTTTGTACTCTACTGATGTAATACACCACATCATCCATGTAATCCATTTTTCCGAAAAACCGAACTTCCTCAAAAGATGTTCAATAAAAAACCATTCCACCCGATCATACGCTTTGCTCATATCCGTTTTTATCACCATAAATTTACCTTTACATGACTTATTAGTTTGTAGACCATGAAACATCTCTTGAGCAATCAGAATATTATCCAAAATTAATCTACCTGACACAAAGGCTGATTGAGTCTCCGAAATAAGGTTTAGTAGCAGTCGCTTTAACCTTTGACATAAAACCTTTGAAATGATTTTATATCCCACATTACATAGACTTATAGGCCTTAAATCCGTCATCCGACTTGGTCTTTCCGTCTTCGCGATTAGACAAATATTTGTCGTATTCAGCTGTTGGTCAAAAACACCAGTCTCTAGGAAACCGTTTACCAGTCCTACTATATCTGCCTTCACTATTTGCCAAGATCGTTGGAAAAATAGTGTTGTCGTTCCGTCAGAGCCCGGGGCTTTTTCTGGGTGCATCATAAAAAATGTCGAACGTATTTCCTCTTCGGTAGCCCTTGCCGTAAGGACCACATTGTTCTGCTCCGAAACTATAGACTGAATTTCGCCCAGAGCATCCTCAAATTCCGTCGAAGAGGTAGAGGTAAATAAATCGTCAAAATAATTTACCGCCACTTGTTCCACCTCTTTTTCTGATGTGACCCACACTCCTGATGCATTATGCAACCCAACAATCCAGTTCCTTGCCCTCCTTTGCATTACTTGTGCATGGTAAAATTTTGAATTTTTATCCCCCACCGTTAGCCATAGAGTGCGACTTTTCTATTGCCAGAAGAACTCATCATCCCGATATGCTTCTTTTAATTTTCCTGTGATATCTATCAATTCCTCTTGAGTCCTAGAATCATCATTTTGGATCTCTTCTAGTGCCCGTTGTAACTCATTGATCTTCTCTTTACCGTAAGGTAAGTTATTTTTCCGCCATTTTGATATCTCCCGCTGACAATTCCTAATTTTTTGGACAAAAGATAGTGCGTTTCCCCCTGGATTAATCTCCCAACCTTTGGCAATCGAGTCCATTAAACTGTCTTTCCCAATCCAACGTTTATCAAACCGAAATTGAGCTCGTTTCCGGGGGATTTTGTCCTCGATTGTGGCAACAATTGGTCTATGATCCGACCCAATCATTGCCAAATATTCGACATATGAATGTGAGAAAATTCCATGTCAGTCTCCATTAGCTAAAGCTCGATCTAGCCGACAACGAACGGTCTTCTTGTTTTGTTTTCCTCTCCAAGACATGGTGTTTCCTAAGCATGAGAATTCCAAAAACCCACAGGTTTGTATCATGAGATTAAAGGAGATGAAAGTTGATGCATGTCTTAAGTTTCCTCCTTGTTTCTCGTCATTACCGGTTAATTCATTTAAATCACCAATTATAAACTACTATCCAAACGGGATAAACTTGTTCGTGTTAGTCGTTCCCATACCTGATCCCGCAATTTTGGTACCGGATCACCATAAGTAAACGATAAATAGACTTTTTTTTTCTTTGAACAATCGCTTCAATATCAATTATCCGATTATTTGAAAAAATTACATTAACATGATAAAAATTATCATAAAATAAGGCAAGTCCACCACTCGCACCGCACGGTTCCACCGTGTACAATTTATCATAACCGAAATGGAGTTAAAACTTTTGCACAAAAGAAAAATCTTGTTTGGTTTCTGAAAGAAAAACTTTGGCTTATGTTTCTTCCAAACCTCCCGAAGGTAGTTTATTGTATAACGGCTGTCGAGCCCCTGACAATTCCAACTCAAAATCCGCATTATTTAAATGTGTTTGCATTATCCGAACCACTCATCGAGTTAGAGGCGCCCTTCATATCCCCAAATTGGAGATTTTCACCATTACGGGCAGTTCCTCTCGCCATCACCGGCTTTCTCGGAGATACCTTTGCTAATTTTTTCGGATCCGAGTTTTCCTGCCATATTATGTTCTCATCCCCATTGTTCCCAGACCATTGCGTTTTCCAAACCATGATTTCCTACTTCGAAATATTGCCTTCTTCATCCTTTCCAAACACCGGCAGAAACCATTTCCTTCATTGCAATTTCGACTCAAAAAAATTTGCAAATCACTACAATCCGATGACATCCCGTATCTGAAATCCGTAACCAAAATCGCGGGACATGATATCTCTTTACCAAGGAAACCCAAGTCATCCGAGATTCATCTGAAGAATACTCCTTCACAAACCTTGAAAACTGCATCAAAATTTCACGAGATTCCTTGTTTCAATATCCACCCATCTCCGTATGAATATTAATTTTTGTAATGCTCTCTTTTTTGTAATATTAATTTTTGTACTATCACTTTTGTACTATCTCTTTGATTGGCTACACAATGAACATTATAATTTGTACTACTCTATTTTAACGTAAACAATCAAAGCTTATATATTATAATAAGAATTTTCAACACAATTGACGATACACATGGTCACATGCAGCCATAGTTCGCAAAAATATTCAGTCATTTTAAACTACATTTTAGTCTTATGCAATGGCAGCAGTACACATCCCATATGCTCTCAGACAAAACAAAAAAAGCAGTACAAATAATATATATTAGATCTTGATCCGCGCATCCGCACAATAATCTTTTTTTATAGATTTAATTTTGTGTAGGTGGTTTATTCAAAAAAAAAATTGTTTGGAAACAGATTTCCTTATTACCAAAAAAAATGTTTGAAAACATATTTTCTTATTAAAAAAAAGAAAAATTGTTTGGAAACATGTTTCTAAAGTGCTTATGTTTGAATATTATAGATATATACAAATTTTTTAAAATAATAATAAATACCTAAAAGTTATATCGATCTATATTATTAAAATGGTAGCACATTTTGTGTCCAAACAGGAAAAAATCAAGATAGGGCTATAATTTATATGGATAACTATATCAGTTGACAAACATATATATTTGGTGCAATATTAATTAAAAAGTGCATTTTATTTTATATTTATATTTAATTCCGTAAATTTAGATATTAATTTAGATTAGTTTAGATTTCCTTAAATATATGTTAGATTACTTATCAAAAATCACAAAATAGTTGTTATTGTATCTTTACAAAAATAATTACAGGATATTAATTTAGATTTAATTTAAATAATATTTTTATAATAACGCAGATGGTAAACGAATATGTTATTGTATCTTTTTATCATAATCAATCAGCCTAAAAGTTCAAATATTTGAAATTAGTAAATATTTATATTATACGATAAATGACGGGGCGGTTAGGGTTATGTTTTTATAATTGTTGTCTTTTGCGGGTTGGTTTGTCAAAACATGCAAGACAGTAAGCTGATTCGAGGTAGATTAAAAGGACGGGTTCGCTAATTTTAACACTCATAAATATATATATTGATTGTGTGGTAATCTAAATTCACATAATAATAAAGTTTACAATTAAGATTGCATCCATATATATTTAACTAACTCATACTCTTATTCTACTAATATACACCATATGGTAACATCATATAACTTTTATAATAGTTTACTTTTTTGTTAGATAACAAAAGTTGCTATCATTTAAGGTTACAAAAATCACATAATCATGAAATTTTTCATTAAAATTTAATTCAAACTATTTTCGTTAGTGTTTGGTCTACATAACGTTTTTTATCCAATATAATTCACAAAAATAATGTATAAAAAACTATTGCTCCGCACACATCGCATATTAGAATTGAATTTCGCATAGCACGAGTTAGAAATATGGTATAAACATCAAAACACATATTGCACAACAAATCAACAAAATATTATATTCTCACTAAAAACCTAAGAATCATAAATTTAATATATTTGAATCAATAACACTTGAATTAGACCTTATTTCTCATTTCTATTTTGTATATTTCAAAATTTAGTTTACAAAAAATTATACCTATTTTATATATTTCAAATAGTTACAAAAAATTTACTATGTACGGATGCGCGGATTAGAATCCAGTTTGTTATTAATATTTGTTATTTTAATTGTTGACGTACCATTCCATTTTTTTAAACAGAGGGCATCTCTATAAAATCGATAATAAATTGTTAATATGTGAAATTCGAACATGTGAAATTCCAACATATACGACAAACAATAATATATTCTAGCATGTGAAATTTTACTGATTTTCACACCAAACGATAGTTACGTCTATTATTTTATAACCATGATAGTTCACTCTTTTTGTCGTGGACTAGAATTCGAATCCTCTCAGTATGATTTAAATTATGATTGGTCATTTTTAGACGCTTTAAAAATGGTAAAAAATTCGAATTTTCATAAATTAGTCTGGATTTTGGATTGCGATTCTCTTGGTTATCAAAAAATTATATTATTTTATATTATGGTAAAATCTCGATAAACCGGTCTTGAGTTGGGTCAGTATAAAAATTAAAAAAATTCGATAAAATAATAAGATAATATTTTTATAAAAAAAATCTTATGTAAATATATAATCTCGATAATATCATAAATTAATAATTCTATAGACTTATGCATATATATATATATATATATATATATCTTAGACAATTTACCAAATTATGAGTCTAATTTTTTATGTTTTTATTAAAATGTATCTCGCATTTTTCTTATTAACTCCTAGTGTTGTCATTTTGATATGCTTCTAGAAATTGTTTCCTACACGCGATAATTGTTTAATACCTTGATGCAATAATTACATCAAAGACTTCTAATGTTATTTTTTATATGCATCTATAATTATCTTCTTGATACTTAATAATGATAATTTTCTGTATGTTGTTTCTAAGAGAAATAATAATAAGTATGATATGAGGTCTTGCTTGAGCGAGTAGAGGAATATAACGGACTAAAGGCATTGATCTATCTAACTTGAAGATATTTGGATGTCCAGCTTACATGCTAGTTCCAAGTGACGAAATATCAAAACTGGATTTAAAGTATAAGAAGTGCATATTTCTAGGCTTTGAAAAAGGCGTAAAAGGTTTCAAGTTATATGATCATGAGGCTAAAAAGAGGGTGTTCAGTCAAGATGTGGTATTTGATGAGCAGTAAATGGTACAACAGGCGAGGTCAAAACGAGTGCATGTGACCATTGAGACTAACACAGATTCAGGTACAACACAGAAGGAATCTAGTGAGACTAGACCAGCAGCAGTAAGTGATGAGTAACCTGCTGAAGTGGAGCAGAAAGGTCAACAAAAATGGGCCGAGGAGAGTTTGGCGGTTAACAGACAAAGACGCATCACAAAGCCACCAGAAATATTCAAATTTGAAGACATGGTTAATTATGCTCTTGTGGTTTGCACATATGATCCAACTAACTTTCGAGAGGCTATAGCTAGCCTTAAGAAAGATGAATGGATTGGTGATATGTTAGAGGAAAATAAGAGTCTTGAGAAGAATCAAACGTCCTTTACCAAAAGGCAAGAAGGCGATAGGATGCAAGTGAGTATTCAAGGTGACACTAGGACTATCTGAGAAGGAACCAGTAAAGTTCAATACGAGATTAGTGGTATCAGAGGCGTTATAAGTGGTATCAGAGCCGAACGCAGATGAGTGTGGAGCCATGTGGGCTCACACCATCAGGGGTGACGGTCTTGGTGCGCAACGAGGACGTTGCGCTCTGTGAGTAGGGGTGCTTGTAACATCTCAATTTCTGGTATATGGTGCTGCATGTGGAGAGGTTTATAAGAATTGATTTGGCTATCTATGTCACCAAAGTGTACTTATCTTTTTGGTCACTTGTCCAGAGAGAAGTTCATAGTTAAGCATCCTTGAGCTGGAGCAATTTAAGGATGGGTGACCTACCGGAAAGTCATTTGTGGTACCGTATGAGTGAGGACAAAACACGGGGAAAGATCACATGGTGATTGCATGGTCAGTAAACCAGTCTTTCGAGCCTCCCGAAGTAGGGCATCGGCCGTCGGACGAGGGTGGGGCCCACGGGCCGAGAGAGGGCGTGGGGGCCCACGGACAGTGGCGGTCGGGGGTTATAGTGTTGATCAAGGTGGAGTTCAGCTATACATTGATAGTCAAAGTGCATTGTTTCTGGCTAAGAATCATGTATATTATGCAAGGACGAAGCACATTCATGTGAGGTTTCATAAGATCAGAGAGTTATATGCTTATGGGGAAGTCTTGTTGGATAAGGTGCATACGTCGGAAAATACAACTTATATGTTGACCAAGCACGTTATTATGGAGAAGTTCAAGCACTACTTGGATTTGCTTCATGTCTTCTAATGCTAGATATATAAAGAAGCAGAAGTCCACAAGAACTGATCAAGAGTCTGAAGGTGATTTCTAAGGATATTTTTTGTCAATGTGGAGATTGTTGTTTCTAAGTAACAAATAATACTAAGTATGCTATGGGCCATGCTTAAGCTAGTAGAGGAATGTAACGGTTTCTTATTGGGCTTAGGAAAAGGTTTTCCTTTACTAAATGAGATCAGAAATCGGATTTTGGGACTTATAAATACAAAGTCTTATGGTTTGTAATTATTCATTCACATATCAATAAAGAAACCCTAAACAAATATTTGCCTCAATTTCAATTTTCTCTCTGATTCTTCGACTTTTTCTAGTTGCAATTTTCCCTAATTCTCAGCACTTCCTTATACATAACTACTTCAAAAAATACTGAAATATTATTGTTTTCAACTTATTAATCAATAATATTAATAACCAATTTCTTCTAAATTTGAAACTTTTAACAATATATTAGATAGTGTAGTAGGTTGATAATATACATTTTACTATGACATCCGAGATTATTAATCGTAGCTTCATTTTCATAAATGAGTTCATCTAAAATGTTTTCATATAGTATTATTTGAAAAATAATTTTTTGAAAATTATGGATTAAGAAAAAGTTTTTCTATATATTCATATCGATTAATTAATATTTTTATAAAATAATAAATTTTGAAGTTTTTTTTATAGAGATTTTACTGTATAGTATAAATAAATGAATACGTATTATTTGGTCAAACTAACGTGTCAAATGTTAATGAGTCAATAAGGGACGGCCCGTCTGTTTAAAAATAAGGGAATGAGCACGTTAACTTACACATTATTTCAACAATAAAAATATCATTACCAAGAAAAAAGTAATAATAACAAATATTAATAACATATGGATAGTACTCGTGTTGGAATATTTTAGAAAATGTTTTGTATATTACCTATATGTATTGAACTAACTATGAGACTAAAATATTGATGCATGCCTGCATCTGCACGTGTATTGGTCTAAAAAAATTCTTAATATTTTATTCTTCGTTTGACCCTTTTTAAAGGGCTCGATCGGAGTGAGATGTATCCACGACACAAAAACTTGTACTCATAGCTAAAAGAAGTCTAAACGCAAAACAGAGATATCGATGGCGAGCAACGGCAATGACAACTCTAACGCAAACGACAGCGTTTGGCGATTCAAAGGAAACGGTGCGACGAGTGATGCAGCTGCGGTAACGTTGAGAAAGCTCGTCTTTGGGATGTTTAAAAACTGCGACATCAACAATGGAAAGACCATTTTTCCCTCCGTCACTCAAAGCTTCAAAACTTGCCCTGAAGCTGAGGAAGCTGTTGCTGTAGCCGTCCGCTCTGGCATGGCCAACTCTTATGCACCGAGCCCCGGGATTTACAAGGCTAGAAGGTTTAATATGAAAATTCAAGTTTTTTTTGCCAAAAACTAAAGAAGAAGATCTTTTTTTAATAAAAGATTTCCAAATAAAAAAGATCTTAAGATGGTTTTTGAGTTATTAGATTATATAATTTATTTAATTGTTTGCGTACTTTTCTTTTTTCCTCAGAGCGGTGGCAGATTATATAAATGGAGACCTTCCCAATAAGCTAAGGCCGGAGGATGTGTATATCACCGGCGGATGCAACCAAGCGATAGAGATCTTAATGGATTGTCTTGCCGGAAATCCAGCAGCAAACATTCTGCTTCCAAGACCAGGCTATCCTCATTACGATGCTCGCGCTGTTTATAGCGGCGTCGAGGTTCGCAATTACCATCTCCTCCCGGAAAGAGATTTCGAGATCGATCTAAATGAACTTGAGGCTGCTGCAGATGAGAATACCGTCGCAATGGTTCTCATCAACCCCAACAATCCATGTGGAAATGTCTACACTTACGATCATCTTAACAAGGTATAGTTTTTTTCTTCTTCATATACTATATATAGCCTTTATATATGTGTGACATGTGTCACATGTATAAGATCAAAAAAAGATTTATTAGTAAACGAACTAACATATATATATTTTTTTTTTGAATTGATCAATCTTTAGGTTGCGGATATGGCTAGGAAACTCGGTATAATGGTGATATCTGATGAAGTATATGATCATGTTGTATTTGGAGACAGGCCCTTTGTTCCCATGGGGATGTTCGCATCGATAGCTCCGGTGATCACGCTCGGATCCATATCTAAAGGATGGGTTGTACCGGGCTGGAGAATCGGCTGGATCGCAATGAACGATCCTAATGGCATTCTTAAACATACAGGGGTTAGTCAACTTCCTTTTATTGGATTTATTTTAGAACGGAAAAATGTAATATCCAATATCATTGAGTTGATGTGCGACATATATATAGTATGATATAAACTTTAATTTAACCATACATTTGTGCTCATTCGTTAATAAATTTGGGTCTTTTGTTGACACCAGGTAGTTCAAGCAATAGAGGATTTTCTTGATTTAGTTCCTCAAGCTTCATTTATTCTTCAGGTTTGTAGCCTCTCACTATCAACTACACAATATCATTATACTAAAGCAATAAGCTCTTAACAGATATAAACGATGTGAGTTTGTGTCTTTTTGGATTTTAATAGGAAGCACTTCCTGATATATTGGAGAAAACACCTAAAGAGTTCTTCGACAAGAAGAATAAAGCCATGAAACGCAACGTAGAGATTTCATGTGAGAGGCTCAAGGACATTCCTTGTCTCTTTTGCCCCAAGAAACCTGAATCTTGCTCTTACTTATGGGTACTTTCTTTTTCTTGAATTTAGGATATGCATTATAGATGTTTTATTTTGGATCCTCATTCTTGATTTTATCCCATTATCATGGATATGGATTAAAACTTTATAATCGATATATAACTAACTAGTTTAAACGACTTTTTTTTTTTGCAGGTAAAGCTTGACACATCAATGTTTGATGATATCAAAAGTGATTTTGATTTCTGCACGAAGTTAGTCAGTGAAGAGAGTCTTGTCCTTGTACCAGGTATTGATCTCTTTAATGATATATGAAAAACTTGGACTCTCCCATATTCATCTTGATGCATATGTTTTCAATTAATTAAGTTTAATCTTTAATTAATGATCAATATTTTGTGTTGGAATTTTGTAGGAGTAGCTTTAGGAGCAGAGAATTGGGTGAGGATATCGATCGGAACCGAAGAATCAGAGCTAGAGGAAGTATTTGACAGATTAAAAAGTTTCTATGGTCGTCATGCCACCTCTAAGGAAGCTATCAAACACAATGGTCATACCATTAATCACAGAGTTGTCTCTGTCATCTGATTGTAGTTATTGTCTTATGCCATTTCTGTTTATCTCCATATTTATCCTTGTAACGAAATAAAAAAGTGAGATAAATATAAATACAAGGATATTATTTTAATTATCATCCTATTTTTGTACTATCATAAAATCATTGAGAACTAGTTTGATTAACCAACCTCGATGAAACACTTTCAACCTAACAAGTACGGACTAATGGCCTAGTGGACATTGAACGTGAACGTGAACGTGAACGTGAATGTGAATGTGTTGAGTTGTATATATGAGAAGATGATTCTAGAGTTTATATATAGAGTTTATCAGAATCATAGGAGATTACGTATAATAACGAGGGAGTAATTCTAGTAATGATAATTGTAATTCAGATTTTTTTACAACACACAAAAACAAAAATATATATTTTAAAATTCCAAATGCAACATTAGATACAAAAACCAATATTAAAAAAAAAAACAACATCAAATTTAGATTTATTTTACAATACACAAATAAAAAAGTTATATTTAAAATTCCAAATGCAACATTTAGATATAAAAACCAATTTTAGAAACGAGAAACATCTAAATGCTAAATCTGAATGTTGCATATTGATTAGCATCTATATATTAAAAACAAAATATATCAAATTTTTTGTTCTGAATTTGGTCGTAGCACACTTAATAAAATTTGGAAATTTGATCCGTTACTTTTAAAAGTCTTAATTTTAAGCTATCTATCTGTTATAGCAGAATGTATTATCTTCCATTCAAATAGTTCAGCCGGATAACATTTAATCAAGATATAAGATTTTTCCCTATTTTGCCAAAGAAACATAAATAATCTGGAAAAATTAATAAAAAAAAAGCAGCCAGCAAGATACTAGCCTAGAAGTCTTTTAATTTATTTTTCCTCTACTGCTACCCAAAAAAAAAAACATTCGTGAATCAGAAACAACCATTTCCATAGGGGAAATTGGAAATGTTAGAAAGACCAGAAGACATGTTCATGTAAGAAGGAGCCGTCGTCACTTTATTATCCAAGAAACCGAACACATCTTCTTTCACCTCATTAAACGGCGCCGTATTTGTTTCCAGCAAAACCGTCTTCCTCAACTCTTCCAACGCATATTTCATTTCATGTAACTGAACCATATTCATCTCCTCCACTGGACCTTCCCACCAATTGATCATCGACCGCCTCGCATTCTCTCTTCTCATTTCTTCCATAGCTTGACCCTTCTTCTTCTCTTCCTCTACCTCGCTCAAAATTTGCGTCAGCCGCATATTCAACTCGCAGCTCGCCGCAGGGTTTCGTTGCTGCGTCTGAACTAAGGACATATTGTTTCGGGACGTGTAACGATCCAGTACGGATTCGACACTCGGATGGCCAAAAGAGAAAGGCTTTTTAGCGGGAGAAAACACGATGATCGCAATCTCTGCGCCGCACAACGTGCAAAGCTCACTAGCTTTCTTGAAGAGACCGGCTCTACGTTTTGAGAACGTGACTTGCCGGTGACTCTCTTTCTTAATCTTAACCATCGGAATTCTCTGTCGTCCGATGCTTTCTTTCTTCTTCGGCATCATAGTTTTTATGGTGGGTTTTTTTGTTGCTTTTCTTTGTTGAACAATTTGGTGGAGAGATTGTTTCTTTGTTTATATATATGATTGAGTGTGGCGTGGCATTATTATGAGAGATCTACTTGTATAGTTGGCAATTTATTTTTTATTTTTGTAACAGCAACTTTGTAATTACTCAATTTGTTTTTAATATTGTGGATAAATACTAAAATTCTAAGATTTGCGTAAGTTATAAAATCTTAGTTTGGTATTGGAATGATTTTTTTTTTCTTTTTCTTTGTATCATTGTCTTGTGTATAAATGCATGATTTTCTTAATTACTGATTCTT
This sequence comes from Eutrema heterophyllum, assembly GCA_002933915.1. Taxonomy (NCBI): domain Eukaryota; kingdom Viridiplantae; phylum Streptophyta; class Magnoliopsida; order Brassicales; family Brassicaceae; genus Eutrema; species Eutrema heterophyllum. The sequence continues at coordinate 627,249 of PKMM01053882.1, forward strand.
TATGTTACACAATTGGTTGCAAATCAAAACGTCTACTTGGATTATTATTCTAAGTTATTATTAAACGAAAACAGAACCGAAACTGAAACGAAATCAACCCGAATTACCAATTGTTTTATATGGTTTCAATTTCTTATAATACCCAAAAACCAGAAAAACATGAAGAAAAGCAAATCGTAAACCAGATTGCGTAGATAAAAAAAAAAAGTAAAAAACAAAAAAAAAGTGAAAGAGAACGGTAAATACTAAATTGTCTACGTTCGAGCGCATTGCTCAAATGCCACATTTTTTAAAAACCAATTCTGCCATGCCACATACTAATCTGGATGCCACCGACAATGTGAAATATCGATTATAGCCTTATTGATATTTGTTTAATTTTTTTTTAAACAAAAAAAAAAGAATTAGAAAAGGAAAAAAAAAACCTTACCTTCTCTCTTCTCTCTTCCCGTGACCGCGCCCGCGCTCCTCTTCCTCTCCGCCATTGTTGCTCAAACCACGCTCCTCCAACCACGTCCGCCGTCCCCTCCGGTGAGTTTTCCCTTGTTGTTGTCGTCGGTTTCTTCTCATTTCTCCATCGGGTTTGGTGAGTTCATTGAATTGGGAATTGGTTAGATTTAGGGAGTTGAAATTAATTTTGGTTGTTTTGGTAGCACATTTGGTTTGTAATCATGTTTAATGGGAAGAATAGCTATTTCCATAGGTTATTTATCGAATTTAGCTATTGAATGGTGTTGAATTTGTGGTAAATTTAGAGGAAACCCCGATTTAGAATCGATCTCAAATCTGGAAATCTGCAGACATAGGACAACTGGAACAAATTGTATAACTGAGAGATAGTAGGACAACTGGTTCAAATGGTCTAACTGAGAGATAGTAGGACAACTGGAACAAATGGTATAACTGAGAGATAGTAGAACAACTGGTTCAAATGGTATAACTGAGAGATAGTAGGACAACTGGTTCAAATGGTATAACTGAGAGATATTAGGACAACTGGTACAAATGGTACAAATGGTATAACTTTGACAAATTGCATAATTCATAATTTGTGTTTTTGATCCTATTTACAGGAGGCGATGAGGAAGAGGAACACAAACGTCCATTTTGACTATGGAGGGTACTATACAGAAGAGCATGAATGGGTTTCAATAAATTATGTATACGATATATCGTTTAAGACCGCATCTATGGAAGAGATAACTTATTTGATGTTAGTAGAGAAGATATGCAGGAAGATTGCGTTAGATGAAACCTCGAGGAAGCTGAAATTGAGTTATAGTGTATCTAATGCTGCGAGAGAGTCATATATTGTAGATGACGAGGACGTATTTGTTTATCTGACAACATCGGATGAAAAGGGACTTCGACATGTTTTGCATGTGGAGTTATCGAATGCTGATTTGGAAAAAAATCAGAGGGTCGATCAAATTTCAAGAGGGGGGCGAGGAAGTTCATTTGGTAAGAATTATGGGGAGTCAGCTTCAAATGGTAGAGTTGATGATGCAGATAATGCTGGAATCCTTACTATTGTCAAAGCTGGGGAAATAGCAGAACAACAGAACGAGCATATCAATGAAGAGCCGATGAATGATGGTAATGATTTTGAGGCTGTGGATAACCATGTGGATGATAGGCATGAATATGTTGAGCTACCACCTCCTGTACAAGATAGTCAGTATATTGAAGAATGGGAAGATGGTACGGGTCTTGAAAAGGGTCAAGAATTTTGTTCAAAGGAGGCAGTGCAAGATCTGGTTCAAAGAGCTGCACATTTGAACTGTTTTGGGATTCGTAGTGTTAAGTCGGATACGGAGCGACTTATGCTACGATGCAGTCAAGCTGCACAAGGTTGCAAATGGTATTTACGAGCTGCGAGAATTCAGAAATCAGAATTATTCAGTGTCAGAGTACACAGAAAGATGCATACTTGCTCTCGGGCTGTTGCGAGCACAAGCAGTTGTAAACAGAAAGGCACACCACAACTAGTAGCATCTCTTTTGCATGAAGACTATCCAGGTCTATTCGATACCCCGACTCCTAAAAATATCATGAGTATTGTTCAAAGAAGACTCAGTTTGCATGTGTCTTACTCTACGGCATGGAGAGCAAAAAAACAACATGTAAGTGATGTGCGGGGGAGCCCTGAAAAAAGCTACAAGATGTTGTATTCTTATCTTTACATGTTAGAGAAGGTCAATCCTGGGTCAGTAACAGCTGTGGAATTGGATGCAGAGAAAAGGTTCAAATACCTATTCATCGCTTTGGGCGCTAACATTGAAGGGTTTAGGGCTATGAGGAAAGTGATAGTAGTGGATGCAACTTTTCTTAAGACTATATATGGTGGTATGTTGGTTTTCGCAACAGCTCAGGATCCTAATCATCACCATTACCCCATTGCGTTTGGTGTAATTGATAGTGAGAAAGATGCTAGTTGGTTCTTCAAAATGCTAAAAACAGTTATACCAGATGTTCCTGGATTGGTCTTTATAAGCGACAGACATGCAAGCATCATCAAGGCAGTCTTTGAGGTGTACCCGAGCGCACATCATGGACATTGTACTTGGCATTTGTCTCAAAACGTGAGAGGAAAGGTGAAGAAACAACACAATGATCAAGCCGCGACGAAATTCAGGGAATGTGCTCATATTTATACGGAGAGTGATTTCTACCGAGAGTATGCTGATTTTAGGAGTAGGTTTCCTAAAGTCGTTGAATATCTAGATAAGAGCATAGAGTTGGATAAATGGGCAATGTGAAAATTCCCAGGAGAGAAGTACAACATAGACACCAGCAATTCCGCAGAGTCATTGAACATTGTGTTTAGGCAAGCAAGGAAGTACTCTCTATTACCTATGATTGATGCGATTCTTGAAAAAAATTCTGAATGGTTTAACAAACATAGGAAAGAAGTTGCTGCTCCATCAGACCATAAGAGAGTGGTGCCTTATGTGGAGAACGAGCTGCACACATGATGTGCAATTGCAGATGTTTTGATATAGAAAATGAAAACTTGTTCTTGCAGATGTTTTGATATAGACAAGTATCCGTGTGTTCACACAATAGCCGCAACGAGAAACCTCATGAGGAAGGATGGGAGAACCGCGAATATCCAAATCTATGATCTCTGTTCCCAATATTACTTGATTGATACATGAGCGTTTGGCATATTACATAACAATTTATGTCGTCCCGCATGAGTCTAAGTGGATAGTTCATGCTGAAATTAGAGAATTGTTCGCCTTATCGCCGCAATACACCAAGAAATTAGGAAGAAATCAGGAAACACGGTTTCCATCTACCAGAGAAGGTAGCCGAAAGAGGAGAAACAAGTCTGTCCCTGGCATTAACTTGGAGAGGTATTTGCAGCCCGAAAGTCCTCATGAGTAAACATATTTTCGTTGTTGTATTTCTTCTTTGTATTTCTCGGATTTGCACAACCGGGTTCAACTAGTATAACTAAGAACATGTATGTATCAGTATTTCTCAAATTTGTACAACCAGGTTCAACTAAGTACTACTAAGAACATGTCTGTTGCTGTATTTCTCGGATTTGCACAACCGGGTTCAACTAGTATAACTAAGAACATGTCTGTATCAGTATTTCTCGAATTTGTACAACCAGAATCAACTAAGTACTACTAAGAACATGTATGTTGCTGTATTTCTCGGATTTGCACAACCGGGTTCAACTAGTATAACTAAGAACATGTCTGTATCAGTATTTCTTAGATTTGTACAACCGGGTTCAACTAGTACAACTAAGAACAAAATAATTATACAATCAAAATTATTAATATAATATCCAAGTAATATTAAAAATGGCAAATTAAAGTGTAAAATGATTTGTAATACATAAAGAAACGATTATTAATCAATAAAAAGCGAATTAAACATTTTCCTAATACATATGCTTGTTCTGACATGAAGTTCTCCTTATAGTATAAGAAATACTTTGTTAATATTCACCTCTTATGATGGAAAAGTGGTGAAAAATATGATTTCGTGCAAATTGTCTTATGAACACCTCCTAAATGGTGCATAACTGTGGGAAATCACGTGGACAACTACAACATAATCATTTATATTAAGGTCCAACTTAAAATACGCAAATATCGCCAAAAGTACAACTATGATGTTTGGTGTACAACTGTACATCTAGAGGACAACTATGCTTAAACCACACCTACTTTAATAAATATCTAGCCATCCGCCAAAGGAATACACACGTGGGGATGATTTTAATTTTCTTTTCAATTTTTGTTTTTAAAATTTTGGCAACCTCTTTCCTTTTTCTTTTACTTTTACTTTTGTCGACACTCTCCCTTCTCTCTCTCCTCACATTCTCGTTTCTTCCATTTTTTAGGGAGAGATAGCTCCCGAGAGCAAATTCTAGGGTTTGAGAGAAAATGGTGAAAGTTTTAAAATTTCTGGATTTGGAAGGTGGAGTTCAACAATCAACAAAGGTAAGTCTCAATTTCTCCTTGGATTGCTTTTAAGTTTGTAATTTCACCTTTCTCGATTTCGCGATTTCTGGGTTTAGGAAAGAGCTAGTGTTTCGATTTTTGATTTCTGGATTTTTGGATTTGTACAACTATGTTCAACTAGGTACTACTAAGAACATGTCTAGTTCTTCCTCAGAAGCAAGTTACAAGGACCACTATCTCCATCTCTTCGCAAGAGAGGACGGTAATTTTGGTATTCCTTCAAAGTGTTGGTGCGGTCAACAAACAACAGTCGCGGTGGATAAAACTCCAAGGAATGAAGGAAGAAGATACTACCATTGTCGAGCGAGTGACGTAGAGAGTGGAGAGGGAGGATATCACATATTTAAGTGGTAGGATCATGCAGTCGAAGAGCAGTTTACGCGAATGCGTCAAGAAATTGATGAGATCAAGGAAAGCTTAGCAAAGAAGGACCACGAGATCCATATGCTGAGGGAGCAACTTTCGGGGATAAGGAAGAGACTTTAGTTTATGTTTATGTTTGATTGATAATATGCGGTTTAAGATCCTTTTGTATTCGTTTTTCCGAAGGATCTTATGTTTTTGGTTTTGTTGCTTTCTAAGACTTGAAAACGTCTACATGTTTCTGTTGCTTTGTAAGACAATCTTATGTTTCTATGTTTCTGTTGCTTTCTAAGACTTGAAAACATATTTGTTAAAAGTTGATGAACCTAATTGAACTAGCTATACCCAGTTGTTCTGCGAAACTTAATTAAGTTTAACCTAATTGAACCAGTTGTACCAAATTAACCCAGTTGATTGGTCAACGATGATCTTAATTGAACCTAATTAAACCAGTTGTACCAAAATACCAAAGTAAAAACAACCAAAATACCAAAGTACAAAAACGAAACACCAAAGTACCAACCAAAATGCTAAACACCAAAGAATTTGGTTGCTACCCTTGTTCTCTTCACTCCGGTTGGTATTGGAGTGACATTGGGCTTCCTCTTCTTCTCTTTCTTTCCTTTTCCATTCTTCTCTTTCTGACCACCCTCTTCCTCAACTCCAATACCAACCGGAGTGACACTGGACTCATTCGCCTTCCTCTTCTTCTTTTCTTTCTTTCCTTTTCCTTTCTTCTCTTTCTGACCACCCTCTTCCTCAACTGCATAAAAAAAAATAAACAAAGTTAAACACAACAAGGAAATCATCAAGTCCCTCACCCCAAACCCAAAAAACTCACTTATATCCACGATGATTGGTGGAATTGGGTCAGAGACTCCACTGAAAAGAACCACATCACCGGAAGGCAGAACCCCACCTCCATATGGCGTTGCCAAACCTCTACCAGATGGCTGATAGGATGTCCCAAGATCCATATCCTCATAAGTCTCATAAGCTCGACTCTCTCGATGTGTTGAGACAAATTTCTCAAGCTCTTTCAGTCTCGCATCCAGCGCTTTCTCCATGTCTGTAACCTTCACCGTGATCTTCTCAAACCCTTTCTCCATCACTTTTTCCATCCATTTCTTCAGCTTCCTCTCCAAGGCTTCTCCAAACTGTGCAGGTACATGTCCAGGTACCTCAGAAACAATGTCAGGTCCAACATCAATTCTCGCAGTCTCAGGTTCCAAGATGCTAGAGATATCCTGTGAAGATCAATAATTAAAACATCAAATGAAACTATAAAAGATTACAAATATTACCAACTAACTATGTTCACAAACTCTTACCTTGCAGCGACTGACCGCCTCATTGATGTCATCCAAAGGATGACCTTTCATTAAGCTTTCTGAGAATTTCTGCTACAACACCTTGGACAGTCCTGCTCTGCGAGTACAGCTTCCCGAAATCTGTGTCCAAGATTTGGAATCGTCTCATATGCCAAAATCTACACATATCGTTACATTATCTCAATGTTAAAATCATTAAACTAATACTTAAAATCATAAATTAATCATAATTCTTTACTTCTAGAGGAAGAACAAAGCCACCAAACGCCGATTCCTGTTTTGGTTTCACGACGCCTTTGAAGCATTTCACAAAGCGTCGGATCTCTTTCATGGTCTCGTCGAATGTAAAATGACCCCAAGGAAATGTCTCACAAGCGTGGACATCATCAACAACACTCAGCAGCCAAGAATCTATGTTACCATTAACCTTAGACTAGGCTTTCACTACCTTGCATAAGAAATACAAGATAGTGAGCTTCAACCTGTATGCCAAAGTCTTCTTGACTGTTGAGGTCTTCTTCTTGACTCATGCGGTCTTCTTCTTAAGTTCCTCAATCTTCTCCTCCACATGTTCGATTGTTACCTTAGGGTAACAATCAAACATCCGCTTAGCAAACGACAAATCCCCCAACGCCTTATAGTTGTTGGGGTAATCGTGGCAGTCCAATCCAGTAAGGAGGGCGTGCTCTCTCAAAGAGTACCTGATAGGTACTCCGTTCACCACAAACCAGCACTCTCTCTCATTCTCCGTCGATGCTGTCCGAAGGAGAAGCATCCACATGCCTTGAAGCATGTGGTTTGCCTCCTTAGGCATGTGGAACAGATGCATGAATTGAGAATGATTTCGAAACCATTCCAATTCCTCATCAAGACCTTAAGCTTCCTCAATGTACTCCACTGTCGATATTAACTTACACCTACTTCCGACCTTGCAAGACTTGGAGTACTCGCTTGGACCAAAAAACATCTTCTCCGGCGGCTGTGGTTGGCTCTCATCATCATCATCATCATCATCACCAACACTATTGTAGTCATACAAATTCAAAAAAAATACACTTATGATTATCAGTTATTTAAGAGTTGTACTAAGTTGTTCCAGTTACCCCGAGTTGTACCTACACCACAGTTTCAGACCTAAGTTGTTCCAGTTACCTCGAGTTGTACCTACACCACAGTTTCAGACCTAAGTTGTTCCAGTTACCCCGAGTTGTACCTACACCACAGTTTCAGACCTAAGTTGTTCCAGTTACCCCGAGTTGTACCTACACCACAGTTTCAGACCTAAGTTGTTCCAGTTACCCCGAGTTGTACATACACCACATTTTCAGACCTAAGTTGTTCCAGTACCCCGAGTTGTACCTACATCACAGATTCAAACCTAAGTTGTTCCAGTTACCCCGAGTTTAACACATAATTTCCTAACTAGTTCTCCTAACTAGCAACATTCTCAATCTAATTTACATACCTGCAATGAAGACATAGACGTTGTTGGCCCGTTTCTATCCTCTTCCTCACTATCCCCTTCTTCCCCTTCTTCAATGTTTGCAACTCTTTCTTCCTCTTCCTCTTCTTCCTCTTTGTCCTCTTCTTCTACACGGTTTTCTTCCTCTTTTCCCTCTTCCTCCACAACATTGTCTCCCCCTGCGGCAGCAATGTTTTCTTCAACGTTTTCTTCCTCCTCAGCAACTGTTTCTTCCCTTTCATCCCTCTTAATTTTCTTCCTCTACTCTCCCTCCATCCACGTTTTCTTCAACTGATTGCTCTTTACTCACTTCTTCTACTTCATTAACCGTCAGTTTCGGATCGATTTCACGAGCCATTCCTAAAACAACCAATTCCGAACTAAGTTAGACAACACATCCACATACCATTTGTGAAGAATTCAAACTAATTCGAGAACAATTTCATATCAAAATCTAAAGGAAGTTAGGCATCAAAAACTAAGGAATCGGAATTAGCATTTGATTCCGTGACCTAGTCTAAGTAACAAAAACAAGGCTCGAGAGGAAGAATGAAGGGAAGAGGAAACTTACGGTTTTCGGAGTTCGGAGGAGCGAGAACGGTGAGGGAACGGCGAAATCGACGAAATCGAAGACCAGAACGGCGAGGGAACGGCGAGGCCTCGCTCTTGTCGGATTTGGTTGTAAGTTTGAGTTAGGGGGGTTCCAGTTAAGGGAGGAGCTTCTTTAGGGGAGAGCTATGGTCGTCTCGGGAGAGAAGTTTTTTTTTTAATTTTTTTTATTTTCAAATTTTAATTAACTGAATTAGGGTGGGTTTGGATCGGATTGTTGGGTCTGGATGGATTTTGAGTCGGATCCAACTGGTTGGGTTGTAATTTTCGATTTTTATGATGGATTTTTAGGTTTTTCGTTCAATTTTAATTTAAAAATAAATGTTTATTAAAAATTAAAAAAAAATGTTGCATATCGGAGAAATTTTGAAGATACTGCGGCATTTCATTGTTCCGTCTACGCTCCCAAAGTGGTTTTCTTCTTCTTCCTCCTCCGCAGCATACTCGAGAGTCATCTTGCTATGGCGAGCGAAGAAGACAAAGCCCTGGAAAATCTTCTTGACATTCAACTGAAAGACCAGAGAGAATCGCTTTCCGCCATTGACGAAGCCCTAGCCTCTGACCCATCTAATCCCGAGCTCCTCTCGGTAAGTTTTCTTCTCCGAATCAGATCCCAAGTTTTCTGGAGAGCTGAAATGCCACGAATCGTAACTCGCTCTTAGCCCAAAATTCAATAACTTTGTGATTGTTTCGTCTATCAATTATAAGTTCCGAATCATAGATTTCTTTATCAATTATACGAATTCTGTTTCGTTTTTTGTCTTGATAATCGTCAATTGTAAACAAATATCTCAGTTTTTGTGATGATGAAGCTGAGTAGTGTAGTTAGTAGTGGTGAAAGGCATGATGTTCATGATTGATACTTAATGTTTCAACAATTCTTATCCTTCAATCTCATGAGTTGTCATCTTCTGCTTTCATGTGGCGATTTTGTATCTCATAAGGTCCATGAAGAACTTCTCAGCGCAATCAAGGATGCAGAGGAAGGGCTTTTGCACTTAAAACGTGCTCGGTTATTGCAGGAAGCTGACATAGTGCTGCATGGTCTGAGTCATAATGTTGGAGTCAAAGCTGAGAATCTAGATCCTCCTGCAAATGAACTGGAACCAGAGAAAACCGAAGAGAAAAAGGATTTGGATGGATCGAAATGTAGGTTCCGACACACTGATGGCCGTTGGTATAATGGTCGCATTATTGGGTTTGAAGGCTCTGATTCCGCAAAGATCTCTTTCCTTACACCCACATCTGAGCGTATGATGGTGAGAATTTTTGTAGTCCTTGCTCAGTTTCATTATCAGGATTTATTATGTTTTGTTGACATTTCATTTATTGTCTCATTTGTTTAGGTGGTTTACTCAGTTCTTGTGTGTTTCCACATGATTTATTGTTCTTTTTCTTACAAGAGTTGAATGAAAAACATCCCCGTTGGGGTCACAATACTACATAACCATGGCTAGAGTTTTCTAAAAGCCTCAGTTTTGCTTGTCTACAGTTACTGTTGGGATTGTTGCAATTGATGTTTTGTGTCTCAGATACTAACGCTGCTCTGCACTAGTGCAGATGTGCAAGTTTTTCATGCAACAGAGGTGTCGGTTTGGCAGTTCCTGTCGTTCATCACACGGTATGTTTCAAGCATAATAGATGATCATAATATTTACCATTATTGTTTATGCATATATGAATTTGTTCATATTGTCGTTTAGAAGTCAGAAATGTGTCCAATTTGTCATTCTGGTGGTTAACAGCAAGACTTGAATGCAGGACTTGATGTGCCGTTATCTTCTCTGAAGAACTATGACCCCACTGAATGGAAGCAATCGATGGTAGGCTCCAAGATTTGGGCAGTTTCTGGCAGTAAATACGACATATGGAAGGTGGCTGAACTTGAATCATGGGATGATGAGCTAAAAGTAGGCAAAGTTGTTTTCAAAGATGATGGAAGCTCCGCTAAGCTAGGGTCTGATGCGATTGCATTATCAGAGTACGCTCAGATGACTGATGATGATGGGGAAGAAGAGGAGGAAGATGAAGAAGGGAGTGCTTCCGGCTCTGAAGAATCTGGTTCAAGTGATTGCGCTGAAGAGTCTCCACAAGGCATAGGCTTTCTAGAAAGCACAAATCAACGGAGAGGCGTCCAAACTGACACCGCTATATTTGCTAAATGGGAGAATCACACCAGAGGAATAGCTTCTAAGATGATGGCAAGTATGGGTTACCGTGAAGGGATGGGACTTGGCGCCTCTGGCCAAGGGATATTAGACCCCATCTTAGTAAAAGTACTTCCACCAAAGCGGTCACTGGATCACGCTCTTGAGCATATTAAGAACGGAGAAGATAAAAGCGATAAACAAAAGAAGAAAAGGAGCAGAGGTGGGAAAAGGAAGCGTGAGAAGAAGTTTGCAGAAGCAGCTAGAGCCGCAAAACAGGAAGAGGAATCGAAGCCAGATTTGTTTAGCCTAATCAACAACCAACTTTGTTCTTCGCACCATGAGAACATAAATGGCATAGAGTCTGTGAAAAAGAGGCAGAACAAAGGTCCAGTAGACAGGAAAGCTCTGGTTGCATACGAAGACGAAGTCAAGGACTTGAAGCTACAAGTAATGAAACTAGAAGCGATGGTGAAGAGAAACAAAAAAGATCAAATTGTTTCAGATGCTGCGACAAGGAGATTGAACGAAGTCCGTAAGGCATTGGCTTGTACAATAGCAGCTCAAGCATCTGCCTCCAAAGATGTAGAAAGCAAAGAGAAAGAGAAGAAATGGCTCAAGTTTTAGAACATAGAACCTTGAATCAATTTTAACAGAAAATTCTTTAACTGCAAGGCAAAACGGTATTTCATGGGAACCTTCTGGATTATAATTGCGTTTACAAGCAAAACGGTATTTCATGAAATGCATATAGTACGAATAGGAGGAGACATGCCAATATACATTTTCATAGTCTTCTGTGTGTTCTAATGAAGTTATTGGTGTTCATTTTTATAGCTGTTAAGCAAGCATAAGCTGCGGCCGAGCACAATGCAGCTGAACCTAACAGTACAGCCTTCCACTGTCTACTAACCACCAGAATGGCCAAAGCCATCAAGGCCACTGCCGTGGCAGAGAGGATATTTTTCCAGATTTCAAAAGATTTGACCACGTTGCTGCAGCTTCTACAATGAATCACATGTCTGAAGTACCGGTTAGCCAAATTGGGAGCGTGCATCGTCCCAATTCCACCTTTTGCAGGGTAAGAAGCCGAGAGACCTGCAATGAGTCCCGCAGGGGCATGTTCCACTACGGGAGGGACCTTGGGGAGAGAGATTGTCCTATGCCCGAAATGGTAAGGCATCCCGTGACCAACTTTGTCCATCCACTTTCTATATTCAGCGACCCATGTGTCTGATGACTTTAGGTTTAGATACAACTCCTTAGTTGGTACTTTCTCCTTCATCAGAACCTCGTTTTGAGACGATAGAAACCCCATGTCCTGTTCAAAAACCTTGCAGGCGTTCTGATGCCAGAACCATAGAGGTAACACCTGAACCAAAGGCGATCTTTTCGTGACACCGAACCTAACAATAAGCATAGATTTCCCTTGTCCTGTAGGTCGACAAAGAAACAGCCCTGAAAAGTAGTTCTTGACCCCATCCTTTCCCACAAACTCCCGATTGTTCTGCAGAACACATGGAGCATCAAACCGGAGTAAATTACTCCCTTTCCCGTCTTTTTCTCGTCCCCAAGTCCCTGCGAAACCTCGGTTGGTTCGCTCTGTGACCTCAAAGACCAGCGGCTGAGCATCTTCTCTTTTAGCAGTGAAATCCGTTCTGTCATGAGAGATAGGGACATGAGCCGGATCCATCAGATTCTCTAGAAGGATGGAGTGGTCATAAGGTAGCTCGTGAGTACCCGAAATGTCATAGAAACCGGGTCTAGCGAAATTCTCAAACCAAGGAAGTTTTTCCGGGTTTGGAGGCGTCTTTGTCGACATCCAAACCCACACCACTCCCTGTGAATCCTTCACCTCGTAAGTCTTTACACAAGCCACCTTTGGAATCTTGGCACTCGCAGGAAGCTGTTAACAAAAACCAGTAAGTGAATAAGAATCTCTGAAATTTTTGTATTCAACTCTTAGCAAAACCATTGAAACAAAACCTGAGGAATCTTGACGCATTTGCCATCTCCTTCAAATTGCCAACCATGGTACAAACATTCCAACCTCCCATCAATCAATTGTCCTTCAGACAACTTAGCTAACCTAAAAGACAAAACTTACACATGTAAACAAATTTTGAGAAAAAATCAGATTCAGCAATTAATGGTGGGTAAAATACCAGCACCAAACCGAATACGAACCGATTTTTTTATAGCCGGAACGGTACAGAAAATTAATATACCGAACTATTCGAACTGAACCGAATTAACAGGAACTCATTGAAAATTAATATATTTAATTAAGCATATAGAAAAATAAATTTAAAATTAACATATTTTAAGTTAAGCATATAGAAAAACACATTTAACATATATTGTCATCTTAAACCGAACCAAGTCTGAATTCGAATTTAATACTATTTTCCAGAATTCGAACCGAACTAAACCGAAAAAGAGATGGTAAAGATCAGATTTGTGAGATAAAAACGAGTGGTTCTAGTTTTTCCGGCTAATCACTCACCGATGGGGACACCGATCTTCGTAACAACGAAGTGTTCCGTCGCCGTCTTTGTACAAAACAATCTGGCGATCGAAGACGGTGAGACCGAGCGGCGCATCGTCGGGGACGTCTCTGGTGAGGTACAAAGGATACCACTCCTCCGTCCAATCGTAATCCGCCACCTCCTCACGTTTTTCCTCCTCAGGCCTGTCATTTAACAGAACCTCTCCTCCTCCTCCTCCTTCCGTCGTATCTTCCGTCACGGCGGTACCGGCGGCGGAACGGCGGAGGAGACGGAGACGGGTTTTGGTGGGTGTGCATGTTGTTGTTGTTGTTCTCTGGTTGAATTGGATTTGGTTTGTGGGTGTTGTTATCTTAGTGAAGAGAACCGGAGAAGTGGCTGTGAGTTGAAGAGAAGAGCTCAGAAAAGGAACAGCCATGGCGGAGTCTTTATTACAGAGAATCGATTCCGATGTTAGTGTGTGTGTGTGTGTGTTTTTTTGATAAATAGATCATTAGGTTGCTTGTTCAAGTGTTGGACCTCGTTCCACCACATAGAAAAACGATTATGTCGTTTTTGGCTTTTTTTTTCTTTTAACATTTTCTTTTAGGAATAATTAATTGAAAAGGTTAAAACAAAAAAAGTAATCAATATCAAAGAAGTTCACTATTTTCAGGTTTATAGTTTAGTTTTTAAGGTTGAGAATTTAAATTTTTTGGATTAATATTTAATTTTTATGTTTTAAAGTTTAATTTCTTTGTCCGACTATAAACTTTATTGATTTTGCAAATCACAATCTTTGTTTACAAAGGTACATATAAATGTTGGACAATAGAGATACATAAACCAAATAGCTAAATCTACAATTGCTTTCCTAGCTAACATATTAGCATAAGCATTTGCATGTTCGATGCCTAAAAGAATTTTTGACCGACTCAAACATATTGCTCCATCACTTAATGGCCTCGGTATAGTGTTGGAGTTTGAGATTCGTAATGTTTCTATTGATGATATGGTTGATATTCAGGTTATTTCCTTCAAACTCAACCACACGTTATCCGAGAACTTAAGATGCTTGCATTGTCTAAAGTAGGGATGTACACTCTACTTCTTCTAGTGTATGTTTTAAAGTTTAGTTTTAGACTATTTTATTAATTTTAAAAAATATAGTTTATTTTATTAATTTTTGTGTAAAATGTGAGATATTTTCCTATTCTTTAATAGTCTTCTTTTTAATACGAACATAAAATTTGAAAACGATTACTATAAACGTGGGACTCCAGAAAACTCTTAGGGCTTGTCTCTGTGATCTAGAATGAATCTGGATTTCAGAAAGATGAAGATTACCATTTGAAGGGTTTAATGCAATGTGACCTTGATATTGTGAGTAGAATTATTGAAATTGATTCTTGTCCTATGCTGGGGCAATTTTAATGTGATTACGGATGTTTAATTAATTAACACTTGTTTTGTTGCCTTTTACCAACACTTGTTTTGTTGTTTGCTTCTTGGAAGCTAGCGTATCTTTAATTTCGTAGTTAGTACGTAAGTGGATGTATTGATTAGTCATTATCATTTCATTCTCCATTAGTAATATATACCACCAGATAGAGTGGATTTGTGGTTATTTTTTGTATGGTTTTAGAAGAATCTAGAGTTTTCTGCAAACAAACCTTCAAAGTAACCGACTTACTTCACGTCTTAAAAATGCATATCAACTCTCCACTCGCCGGTCAAACCACTACACAATCCTCCACCCGCTGGTCAAACCGCTAACACAAATAAAATCCCCTTGCGAATACATTCAAAACGAATAAATTTTTCAACTTTGACAAAAAAAAATGGAAAAAGGGAAAGAAAACATTAATTTGTATGAGTCTGTCTGGCAGATGGCGAGTTGTATAGCGGTTTGACCGCCGGTGAAGGGTTAGACATGTATTTTTTAGATGGAAGAGTAAATTTGTAACAGTCGTGTTACCTGAAGGTTTTTTTGCATAAAACCCAAGAATCTATCATGTTCTTTATCAAGTCCACCTACTTATTTACTCTACAAAGTAGAAACCTTTGATCATGTTTCCACAATTGTTTTGTACTTTGCAGGTTTTCCAAGACATGAAAGCAAAGGAATACAGACTCGTCTCCTCGGTCGATGATTGTTTAACAAATAATAGTTAATTGTGTAAGTTCCTTCAGCTTGTTTTGTTAGTAAACAAGTCTGGTACATGTTCCTATAATGCTTTATCAACAGAAACTATGAACAAATGAAAGAATTTTTCAGGCACATTACTTGATCATTTAGTACATATTTTTTCTATTTACAGGTTCTTTTTTGTTATGTGCAACAGTGACATATACTATAACAAGCAAAACAAGTTTACTTTGTATGAGTAGCATGAGTCACTGACTCTTTATTTGAAAAAGGAAAAAAGTCTGAATTCTGTACGAAAAAAAAGTGTCATAATATTGGAGAAATTTAGTGTCTTTTTTTTTTCCTGAAATTTTCTGGCATGTAGTGGCTGTTCAGAATCTTGAAAGGTGTCACTCTTTCAATTTCTGGCATTAACACCAAAAACACAAATCTTGTTTTTGCAGATTGATGATCGACATGGATGCATAAGAGAAGTAAGAATTGTCATTAAATTCTCCTGACTCAACCATCACTCACACACACTCTCTCTCTCTCTCTGACACAAACACAAATGCAATTTACAGTTATCATTTATCACGACAACTACCTCTTCTTTCTCTCTGTAGATTAAGCAACCCCACTTTCCTTCTTCAGAGAGACACATTCAAAGAATGGCGTTTTTATTTTCTCCCTGTAAACAAAAAACTACATTCCTCTCACCTCTTCTTGTTTTATTTCCTCTACTTCTGCTTCTTTCTTCTTCAGCAGCTGACCTCTCTTTCAACTTCTACGCTGGTTCTTGTCCCGGAGCAGAGTTCATCGTCAGGAACACCGTTAGATCGGCCTCAACCTCTGATCCATCAGTCCTTGGGAAGCTCCTCCGTCTCATCTTCCATGACTGTTTCGTCCAGGTATATTACTACATTGCAAAACATGATTGGTTCACCCGATTTCTTGTTTCTTGGATTACAAAATGAGATTCTTGTTGTCATTGCTGTCTCAGGGTTGCGATGCATCAGTGTTGATTCGAGGGAACGGCACAGAGAGAAGCGATCCAGGGAACGCTTCTCTGGGAGGATTCACTGTGATAGAAAGCGCCAAAAATGTCCTCGAAATCTTCTGTCCGGGCATAGTCTCCTGCGCTGATATCCTTGTTCTTGCTGCTAGAGACGCCGTAGAAGCGGTAAGAATTCCATCAAATTCACATACATATGAAATGTATATATCTCAATCTTTCAAACCAATCTTTTGCTTTAAAAACTCTGTTTCTTGTTGTCCGTAAAAACTCTGTTAATTATGGTGCATAAAAACTCTGTTTCTTGTTGTGGTATATATTATCGTTTGGACAGCTTGGAGGACCGGTAGTTGCGATACCAACAGGGAGGAGAGACAGTACGGTCTCAGTGGCAGCAAATGTCAGACCAAACATCATTGATACCGATTTCACAGTCGATAAGATGATCACTGTCTTTTCCTCTAAAGGCTTATCTATTCAAGATCTTGTCGTCCTCTCAGGTATGTTTCTTGATATTAATCTGCTCTTTTAAGCTCTGATTTTAAAACAATCGATTCTATAATGGTCTCAGGAGCGCACACTATTGGAGCTGCGCATTGCAACACATTCAACAGCAGGTTTAAGAAAGATCCCAGAGGCAATTTCGAGCTCGTAGACGCGTCTCTCGACAACTCCTATGCGCAAACACTTCTGAACAAGTGTTCGTCATCAATGGATCCAACGACTATGGTCGTCAACAACGATCCAGAGACATCTTCGACGTTTGACAATCAGTATTATAAGAATCTGCAGGCGCACAAGGGTCTGTTCCAGACGGATTCGGCTCTCATGGAAGATGATCGNGAAGGTGGGGACCCTAACGCCCAATCGATCAAACCCGAAATAAAACGGGTCGGGTCCGATGATTCTGTCAGGATTCGGCGCACCTTTAACCAGCATCGAAACGTGGTCATAGAACCCACCGTGCTCGTCGTAAATGATGAGCAGAGCCATCTCTTCCCACTGAGGACTGCTCTGTAGCGTCTCGTAGACTTCCTTAACGAACCTCTGTCCCGCCGCCACGTCGTGCGACGGGTGATCGTCGTTGGCCGGGAAGAGATCGATGTCGAAATATCTCTCCGATACAGCAGCCGCCATGATTGATACTTGTTCCAGCTTTTTCTTTTTCCCTCTCTCTCTTTCTCTCTAAGATCGTGGGTGGAAAATTATATCATGGTAAAATAGTCTTTTGTCTCTTTAATGAATGTTAAAAATGGAACTTTTTTATTAGGGTGCTAGTTTGGTCAGAAAGTTTTCAAAAAGTGCTATTTTGAACAATTTCTCTTTAATTAATTAACACTTGTTTTGTTGCCTTTTACCAACACTTGTTTTGTTGTTTGCTTCTTGGAAGCTAGCGTATCTTTAATTTCGTAGTTAGTAAGTAAGTGGATGTATTGATTAGTCATTATCATTTCATTCTCCATTAGTAATATATACCACCAGATAGAGTGAATTTGTGGTTATTTTTTGTATGGTCTTAGAAGAATCTAGAGTTTTCTGCAAACAAACCCTCAAGTAACCGACTTATTTCACGTCTTAAAAATGCATATCAACCCTCCACTCGCCAGTCAAACCACTATACAATCCTCCATCCGCTGGTCAAACCACTAACACAAATAAAATTCCCTTGCGAACACATTCAAAACGAATAATTTTTTCAACTTTGACAAAAAAATGGAAAAAGGAAAAGAAAACATTAATTTGGATGAGTCTGTCTGGCAGATGGCGAGTTGTATAGCGGTTTGACCGCCGGTGAAGGGTTGACATGCATTTTTTAGATGGAAGGGTAAATTTGTAACAGTCGGGTTACCTGACGGGTTTTTTGCATAAAACCCAAGAATCTATCATGTTCTTTAGCAAGTCCACCTACTTATTTACTCTACAAAGTAGAAACCTTTGATCATGTTTCCACAATTGTTTTGTACTTTGCAGGTTTTCCAAGACATGAAAGCAAAGGAATACAGACTCGTCTCCTCGGTCGATGATTGTTTAACAAATAATAGTTAATTGTGTAAGTTCCTTCAGCTTGTTTTGTTAGTAAACAAGTCTGGTACATGTTCCTATAATGCTTTATCAACAGAAACTATGAACAAATGAAAGAGTTTTTCAGGCACATTACTTGATCATTTAGTACATATTTTTTCTATTTACAGGTTCTTTTTTGTTATGTGCAACAGTGACATATACTATAACAAGCAAAACAAGTTTACTTTGTATGAGTAGCATGAGTCACTGACTCTTTATTTGAAAAAGGAAAAAAAGTCTGAATTCTGTACGAAAAAAAAGTGTCATAATATTGGAGAAATTTAGTGTCTTTTTTTTTTCCTGAAATTTTCTGGCATGTAGTGGCTGTTCAGAATCTTGAAAGGTGTCACTCTTTCAATTTCTGGCATTAACACCAAAAACACAAATCTTGTTTTTGCAGATTGATGATCGACATGGATGCATAAGAGAAGTAAGAATTGTCATTAAATTCTCCTGACTCAACCATCACTCACACACACTCTCTCTCTCTCTCTGACACAAACACAAATGCAATTTACAGTTATCATTTATCACGACAACTACCTCTTCTTTCTCTCTGTAGATTAAGCAACCCCACTTTCCTTCTTCAGAGAGACACATTCAAAGAATGGCGTTTTTATTTTCTCCCTGTAAACAAAAAACTACATTCCTCTCACCTCTTCTTGTTTTATTTCCTCTACTTCTGCTTCTTTCTTCTTCAGCAGCTGACCTCTCTTTCAACTTCTACGCTGGTTCTTGTCCCGGAGCAGAGTTCATCGTCAGGAACACCGTTAGATCGGCCTCAACCTCTGATCCATCAGTCCTTGGGAAGCTCCTCCGTCTCATCTTCCATGACTGTTTCGTCCAGGTATATTACTACATTGCAAAACATGATTGGTTCACCCGATTTCTTGTTTCTTGGATTACAAAATGAGATTCTTGTTGTCATTGCTGTCTCAGGGTTGCGATGCATCAGTGTTGATTCGAGGGAACGGCACAGAGAGAAGCGATCCAGGGAACGCTTCTCTGGGAGGATTCACTGTGATAGAAAGCGCCAAAAATGTCCTCGAAATCTTCTGTCCGGGCATAGTCTCCTGCGCTGATATCCTTGTTCTTGCTGCTAGAGACGCCGTAGAAGCGGTAAGAATTCCATCAAATTCACATACATATGAAATGTATATATCTCAATCTTTCAAACCAATCTTTTGCTTTTAAAACTCTGTTTCTTGTTGTCCGTAAAAACTCTGTTAATTATGGTGCATAAAAACTCTGTTTCTTGTTGTGGTATATATTATCGTTTGGACAGCTTGGAGGACCGGTAGTTGCGATACCGACAGGGAGGAGAGACGGTACGGTCTCAGTGGCAGCAAATGTCAGACCAAACATCATTGATACCGATTTCACAGTCGATAAGATGATCACTGTCTTTTCCTCTAAAGGCTTATCTATTCAAGATCTTGTCGTCCTCTCAGGTATGTTTCTTGATATTAATCTGCTCTTTTAAGCTCTGATTTTAAAACAATCGATTCTATAATGGTCTCAGGAGCGCACACTATTGGAGCTGCGCATTGCAACACATTCAACAGCAGGTTTAAGAAAGATCCCAGAGGCAATTTCGAGCTCGTAGACGCGTCTCTCGACAACTCCTATGCGCAAACACTTCTGAACAAGTGTTCGTCATCAATGGATCCAACGACTATGGTCGTCAACAACGATCCAGAGACATCTTCGACGTTTGACAATCAGTATTATAAGAATCTGCAGGCGCACAAGGGTCTGTTCCAGACGGATTCGGCTCTCATGGAAGATGATCGGACGAGGAACATTGTGGAGATTCTAGCGAATGATGAGGAGAGTTTTTTCGAGAGATGGAGTGAGTCATTTGTGAAGATGAGTGTGATGGGTGTGAGAGTTGGTGAAGAAGGTGAGATCAGACGCTCTTGTTCTTTTGTTAATTAAACGGAGATTAGACGAATTCAAACGGATGTGCAAAATTGGAATATAGTTTATGTTGTCTTGCTTACTGTTGTAAATTTTAACACGATCTCTTTAATTTATGGGATTTTAGGTCAAATGACCCAAAAAAAAGAAGAAGAGTGAAACTAAGAAAATGACAAGAAAAAAAAAATTGGCTATAGTATTTTGTATATTTTATGATTCTACCATTTCTCTCTCACCGCAATTTCTGATTTTTTGCTTTTTCTTCTTCTTTTATTATTATATATGTTCTTTTCCTCTTTCATTTTTATTAGTTTCAACTTTGTGAAAGCAATGATTCAAATTCAGAAATTTTATTGGAAAAAAACATAAAAAATTTCTTCTATATATGATATGTTTTGAATTTTGAAAACGAACATATATTTCTAAGAAAATGGATATGTTAAAAGCAAAAACAAAGAAATGTAGTTCAATATAGAACACAATCATTTAGAGTAGATTGTTTTTTGGCTCCCCTTTTTTGCTTAGGACTCTTTAAACCATTTGGAGTCTTAGGTTTTTGGAAAGTGAGGCTTTTTGGCTAGGTTTTTTTCCCTTGGCTGAAATATTTTCGAGATATAACAATATTTTGGTGAATCTTTGAGCAAATCTTTATGTTTGTGATAAGGTTTTCGTAAGATTTAAAAGTGTTCTTCAGCACCGTTTTTTTTTTCCCCTAAAAAACCCTAAACTTCTTACGCTCATCCTTGGTGATTGAATCAAAGTTGTGGTTGTTACGAGTGAACCTAATGTCAAATATTGATAAGGCTTTCATGGCGATGTCACTGGAGGAGGAGGAAGATGTTCCTTTCACTATTCTGAACCTCCCTCAGTATTGCGCGAGCGAAAAGAACGTCATGAGTATTATCGGGAGAACGCTGAACCCGGAATGTCAGAATATGTCTGATCTCATTCTGGATATGCCAAGGAAGTGAAAAAGGTATGATCGAGTGCGAGGGAAAGCACTGACGAAGGAAACGTTTCAGTTCATCTTCAAGTATGAACACAACATGGAGGAGGTTATGAAGAAACGTGTGTGGACTTTCAACGAATGGACTATCGTTATCGATCGGTGGGTTGAAAATTCCCCAGATGATTACTTAAAGTTTATGCCGGTATGGGTGCAGATCCGGAATATCCCAGTGAACTACTATACATAGGCGTATATTAATGAATTTGGAGAAATCATCGGAGAGGTGAAAGAAGTTGCCTTTGATCCCGAGAAGCCTCAAAGCAAGGAGTACGTAAGAGTGAAGGTTAACTTTGATGTTTCTCGACTTGTGAGGAGATCCAAAGTGGTGAACCTTCCGAATGGGGAATCGACCACCATCTGGTACGATTTCGAGAGGATCCAAAAGAGATGCTACAATTGTCAAAGGCTCAGTCATGAGAAAGACAAGTGCCCCCATTCTGATTCAAATGAGGAGAGATAAGGCGGCTGCTCGAAAACAGAGTATACTCTAAGGAAAACAGAGGGTGGAACCGGTGCTGAGTGAATCGGATCCCCTATTAGGAGTTCTTTCGGAGGAGCAAGTAGGTTTTGATCCAAATTCTGGAAAGTTGAAAAGCACCTGATGTCATGCAAGAAATGAGCTTGTATCTTCTGGCGGCGGAAGGTCCAGAAAGAAAAGTCAGAGAAGAGAGGGTTAAAAAATCGATCCTCGATTTGAAGGATGACCCGTTGAGCCAGAAAACTACTCTACAACTCAAAGCAGCCCATGTTTTTATAGCGGATGTTGACAAAGGGAAGGGGCATTTTTACGATCTTGAAGGAAAAGAAAAAGGAAATTTTCAAAAGGATCGAGCTAAAGGGAGGGAAAGATGATGGCGGCGGCAATAAATGCTGGACTAACTATGAGAAGGAACCCAATGGTTGAGGATAACATCATCGGAGAGAGCTTCAGTAGATTTTACCTCTGAAAATTCTGTTTTTTCGCTCTTGCTCATATGGGTTTGAGTTAGGAGCTTCTGATGCTAGCTCTTCTCGACTAGTGCCCAAAAAGTATTCGAGTCGACGAAGATCTACTACGAATAAGAAGGAGCAGCCAAGTATTGTTAAAGCAAAGAGAGCGGCTGAGTCTCAGCAATCAGAAGGGGTTTTAATCGATGTGTCACCAAAACGGAAGGCGGTGGAAGGAGAAAAAGGGGTTTCAAAAATTGCAAGGCGTAACAACTCTGAGGTGGTCCCGAATGAGGGACTGCCAAATCTTCAATGAGCATTTTGAGCTGGAATTGTCAAGACTTTGGCCGTGCACAAGGCTTGACAATTCCCCGTCTCAAGGAGATGCGTCAAAACATTTCCCTGAGATGTTGTTCTTGATGGAGACGAAGCATAGTAGGAATGTGTTAGTGGATTTGTAGGAATGGTTAGGATATGATAGAGTTGTTACGGTCTGAGTGGAGGATTGGCTCTGTTTTGGAAAAAGAGTGTGACGGTGGAGGTTAAGTTTACGGATAAAAATCTAATTGATTGCTTTGTTCAATTTGGAGGGCTTGATTTCTATGTTTCATGTGTTTATGGAGATCCGGCGAGCAAAGGAAGGAATCATGTGTGGGAACGTTTGACAAGAATTAGATTGCAAAGAAAGGAGAGTGGTGTATGGTTGGAGATTTTAATGAAATCTTACATAATGGGGAAAAGATTGGTGGGGCGAGACGAAGTGATGCCTCATTTGTTCCTTTTGCTGATATGTTACGTGCGTGTGCGATGGCTTCACGTGGGGAGGTATGAGAAGTCAACAGTGGATACATAGCAAATTGGAACGGTGTTTTGGGAATAAAGCATGGAAAACTCGGTTTCCTCAAGCGAATAAGGTGTTTATGGAACGCCTTGGGTCTGACCATAAACCGGTGTTGGTCAATTTAATGAATATCCAAAGCTAGGGAGAGGATCCTTTCGATTTGGTAGGAGAATGATCGGGAAGCCAAGACTAAAGGAAGCAATTCGAGAAGCTTGGAAAGGCCAACACAATACGACACCGATGAGCCTAATGGAACGAATTGAAAGGTTTCGTAAGTCGCTGGAAGAGAGAGAATAACATTAATTCAATGGAAAACATCCAACGGACGAGACTTGATTTGGAAAAGAAGCTGGAGTCAACAGATCCGAATTTTGAAAAGGTGAGAGAGCTGAAAACAGAGATTGCATTAGCCTTTCGAGAAGAAGAGAAGTTTTGGAGAGATAAGAGTAAAGAGAAATGGTTACAACATGGAGATAATAATACAGCTTTCTTCCACGCTCTGTTAAATCGATGAAACTGAATAATCACTTAGACAAGCTCGTGAATGAACAAGGTCAAAGTGTTACATCGACAACCTCAATGGGAGAGGTAGTTGGTGATTATTTTCGTAACTTATTTCGAAAATCAAATGATGGAGACATCGGGAGTTTTTTTGATGATTTTGTTCCTTGAGTCACAGAGCACATGAGCGATTGTCTCATACAAAATGTAACGGAAAAGGAGGTAAAGGAAGCGATTTTCTCCATCAAAGCGATGAGTGCCCCTAGGGTAGATGGAATGAATGGGTTACTCTTTCAATAATATTGGGATGAGATTGGGGTTGAAGTCACAAAGGAGATACAAGGTTTTTTCGAGGAAGGTTCATTTCCAGTGGAATGGAATTATACAATGATATGCCTAATCCCAAAAGTGATGAAGCCTACAAAAATGACTGAGATGCGGCCGATAAGTCTATGCACGGTTTTATACAAAATCGTGTCGAAAATTCTGGTGGCGAGGTTACAGCCATGGCTGCCGCACATAGTTTCTCCGACGCAGTCAGCCTTTGTTGCGGACATGCTTATTTCCGATAATATCTTAATTGCGCACGAGATGGTCCATGGGCTAAGAACACACCCACAGATTTCAGAAGAATGTATGGCGATTAAAACTGATATGTCCCAAGCCTATGATAGGATTGAGTGGGTTTATCTTCAACATCTTTTGAAGGCGATGTGTTTTCATGAGAAGATAATACAGTGGATCATGTTTTGTGTGAAGTCAGTGACTTATACAGTGCTTATTAATGGTGAAGGGCATGGTTTGATTACTCCGGAGAGAGGATTACAGCAGGGTGATCCCCTATCTCCTTCTATTCGATTTATGCACAGAGGGTCTACCTCATCTCTCAAATAAAGCCGAGCGGAATGGAGACATTACTGGAATCAGTTTTGCGGATAATGGGCCAGCTATTCACCATCTTCTTTTTGCAGATGATTCTTTGTTGATGTGCAAGGCGAATGAGGCTGAATGTGATGCAATTTATTATATCCTCAAAGAATATGAGAGAGTTTCAGGTCATATGATTCATTTTGCGAAATCGTCAATCACTTTTGGAAGTAAAATCAGCGAAGACGTGAAGGTGAAAGTGAAAGAAAGGTTGGGTATTGAGAGTGAAGGAGGGGCTGGAAAATATCTCGGTTTGCCGGAGTGTTTCAGCGGCTCAAAGAAGGAATTGCTTAACTACATTCAAGAAAAGATGAAAGGGCGCTTCCATGGATGGTATGAACGTTTCTTATCTTAGGGAGGGAAGGAAGTCATATTGAAATCTGTGGCAATGGCGATGCCTGTCTTCGCGATGTCCGTTTTCAAGCTCCCGAAAGGAACCATTTAGAATCTGACAAGTGCGATGACTAATTTCTGGTGGAATGCCCAAGAAGACAAAAAGAAAATACATTGGGTATCGTGGGAGAAGATGTGCCTGGCGAAAGAAGATGGGGGACTCGGCTTTCGGGATTTAGAGCGTTTCAATCAAGCTCTTTTGCCGAAACAAACTTGGCGATCAATCCATTCTTCGTAGAGCCTCTGTTCAAGGGTAATGAAGAGCAGATATTATGCAAAAAAATGAGTTCCTTAAGGCGTCTCTAGGAACAAGACCCTCGTATGGATGGAGCAGCATTCTCCATGAGAGAGTTTTGCTGGAAAAAGGTTTAAAGAGGGCTTGTATGTGTGGATTGATCCATGGGTTTTGGATGAAATTCCGAGAGCCCCTTTTCGCAAACCCTTGTTCTATGATTTGAGACTACGAGTGAGCAAGCTGATAAACCCTCAAACAAGAACTTGGGATCGAGGGAAATTGAATGATTTGTTCTTTTCACAAGACATCGATCTAATCCTAAAATCGAGACCAGCGGTAAACCGTAGAGATGGCTTTGAATGGGTTTATAACCGGTGTGGTGAGTACTCGGTTAAGTCAGACTATTGGTAGAGTGGGACTTTGACACAATCAGAGGTGACAAAAGCGGCAATGGTAAGTCCGTCTTTAAACTTCCTCTGAGCAAAGATTTGGGAGACGAAAACAGTTCCAAAAATAAAGATCTTTATGTGGAAAGCTTTGATGGAGGCGCTTGGGGTAGCTGATGTNAGTGAGCAAGCTGATAAACCCTCAAACAAGAACTTGGGATCGAGGGAAATTGAATGAGTTGTTCTTTCCACAAGAAATCGATCTAATTCTAAAATCGAGACCGGCGGTAAACCGTAGAGATGGCTTTGAATGGGTTTATAACCGGTGTGGTGAGTACTCGGTTAAGTCAGACTATTGGTAGAGTGGGACTTTGACACAATCAGAGGTGACAAAAGCGGCAATGGTAAGTCCGTCTTTAAACTCCCTTCGAGCAAAGATTTGGGAGACGAAAACAGTTCCGAAAATAAAGATCTTTATGTGGAAAGCTTTGATGGATGCGCTTGGGGTAGCTGATGGGTTGAAAATGAGAGGAATGACTATTGAATCTGAATGTCATATATGTGGTTTGGAGGGTGAATCAATTAACCATGTGCTATTCCAATGTCCGGTGGCTAGGATTGTTTGGGCCAAAACAAACTTTCCTTTCCCTCGCGAAGGATTTGAGAATCTGACTTTGTATGAAAATCTCAATTATCTTTTCAATTGCTCTAAGAATGAGAACATACCAGAAAAGGTAAGAAGAAACTTCCCCTGGATTCTATGGATGATATGAAAAAATCGGAGTACAAGAGTTTTCGAAGCTAGGGAATTTACAGCACAAGAAATTGCAAAGAAAATATGGGAAGATGTAAACCAATGGTTTGAGGTACAACGAAAGACTGAAATTGATCGGAACAGAGAGGAGGATCAAACGAACCTGGGCAGTAAATGGGAAGCTCCGAGCATGGGGAGATTGAAGTGTAACATTGGTGTCTCCTGGGCAAGGAAAAACAAATTGTGTGGTGCGGCATGGATCGTCCGTGAGTATGAAAGAAAAGTGTAGAAGATCTTTCACGGCAGTGCAAAGCCTAAATGATGCAAAATTTCTGGAGCATATGTGGGTGGTGGAGAGTATGAGAAGTCACCAGCTAAACATGGTGGATTTGGCAAATGAAGCCTCAGAAATGGTAGGTGCAGTGAATCGTCCCAATGCGTGACCTGCTTTTCGAGCCCAGTCCGATGATCTGTTGCAAGCTTTGAATGGAATTGTGGATTGGAGGTTCGAGGTAGAGCTCCCGCGATCGCATAAATGTGCAACTCGTATTGCCCAAAGTGTAACAAAGGAAGAGAGAAGACAATCGTATGTGGCGACGGGAGAACCGTCTTGGTTGAGAGACCTTGTGGAATCGGAGATGACAACTACCTCTGTGTAATTGTTTTGCCGATTGTCACCTTTATTTATGCTCTGTTTTTTTTATTGTGGAACTTTGTGTTAAAACAACTTATGCTCTGTTTCAATAATACGTTAAACTTTCAGTGGGAAAAAAAATATAGAACACAATCATATAGAACGCAATCTCAGTCTATTCTATATATTGCAATGATAAATAGAATAACACATATAAAATTTTATTATGTTATATATAGACTAATACTATTTTTTCAATAATATTTTATTATGTTATATAGACTCATATACTATATAGAATGCAATCGCATTCCGTTCTATATATTGTTACGTTAAATAGAATCACACGTACTTACTTTGATTCACTTATCCAATTTTCTTGAAATTTGCTTTTGTTATAACTTCAAAGTTTCTCATATGATAAACATCGCATATGTCATGGTTTAAACTTTAAAAAACATACAACAGACATAAATATCTAAGTCTATATACGCTTGTGTAAATGGTTGATACCCTTCACGTACTATGTTATACTCAAAATTAATGTAGTAGTCCTATATAAAAATTGAAATAGTGTACCAATTCAATTATATGTAGAAAGTCTATATACAAATACATTATAGTTGATATTTTACAATTTCTCTTACCTCCATTGTCGATTTCATTAAACACAGGTGGCGCATCGCGCCATAAAAGTGATGGGTCTGCACTTTTTGTCTGTCAGATATTGATGTGAATCCACAACGGACATAGGCCTTCCTCCAATTGATGGATGATGAACCGTAAGATCGTAGGATTACATATTTGGACGTACTAGTAAAGTAAAGTCATGTAGCCTAACTACATAAAGTTTGGACTTATGTGACCAAGAAAAAGGAGTGGCCAAGGAGTGGCCAATAGAAAATGTATATTTCATTGCCGTTCACCTCACATACTAATCAATATAGTAGTTCTATTTCTACTCAGTGTACTATAGGGTTAAAGTCGCCTCTTCAAACTTGAAATGGTTACTTTTTTGTATGTAGCTATATAGTTTATTTTGGGCATGCAATTGTCATTGAGATAATTCACCATTGATTTATTTAGGTTCAACGGCAATGTAGACAAATGTTTTTTTAATTGAAATGTTAAATTTAATTATCAACAAAAACATGACATTTGCACGGAAAGTCACTTTTTGACTTTCTTTTGTTTTTAGACACTTTTTTGTTTGCTTCTTGTTAATTTCGTAGGTTAAAAAACTATTTTATCCATCCTCTTAAGTTATCCTATATCGTACACAAATGTACGTGCCATAATGTAGCTGGGGCAAAGTCAGAAAAATTGGGCGTGTATCGTAACCAAAGTGTTACTTCTCTAAAAAAATTTCAAAAGTTTATAAATCCTAATGAAAGTTCAAAAAAGTGACAAATGATGCAAAATCTCCCCTAAAGCATTTACCTATAAAAGGAAATATAATTTCAAAAGTTCCAAAAATTAGATGGCACTCTATTTTATTAAACAAAAAGCTTAAATTAGAGAAAGTAGAAAATAAAATCTATGTTCTGACCCCAAAAAAAAAACTGTCAAAAATCTTCTTGCATAAGCTCAGGGCCAGCCCTGAAATTATGAGGGCTTGAAAAAAATGGGGGCTTATGATAAGCTGCTTGTTGGTGGGTTGCGTGTTGTTATGGTAAGATGGATGGAGGATATCTAGTTTGAAACGCCTTAGGATTCCCTGATGAGACCGCCAAATTAAAGAAGACAAGATAGCGATCCATCAAGCTGGTGTCAATAATGAAGTCAGATAGGTTTAGCTCTCGCATNATATTCATGTCAGAAAGGAGAAAAAGCACTTCGCTCATCAACAAAAGTAGTTTCATCAACATATACTACTTTATGCATCAATCGGTGAGCTTAAACTACAGATTTCTTGATGCATAAATGTCAAAATCATAGTTTCCAATCATAAATGCCTTATAAATGCCTTATACTAAAACACACAGCAACTAAAAATCAACAAACTAAATAGAATAACCGAAAATTACTTACTTCCATAACTATGGCATTGATCTCAGTTTGGGTAAGGCAATTGGATTGAACTGATCCATCTTCATTTAAGGCTTGGCGCTGAGAATGAGTCATTTGGACATTTTCTTTAACCGCTTCCACAATCCGCTTGGTCTTTTTGTCGGGTATGACACTGGTCTTTTTACATGTGTGTACCTCCTCCAGAAACTCGACCATACCAGGCTCTTCTCCTCCCTTTTCAACAGTCTTACATGCATGGAATAAGAAATTTAGTTAGTCTATACTTAATTAAAAATTTAATGTGCAATCTAAAAATTTGTTAAGAAAAATTGGTTTACCATTTCGTCCCAACGTCTTTCGTAAGACTTAGAGCCCATGTGATGTACATATTGGCCATCACCACCCCTTTCGCTTTTTCGGTTCACCGAGTTAGTTTAAGCCTTTGAAGAAACATCACCATCGGTCCATAATTTGATGAAACCCTGCCAAGCTTCATCCCCGAGCCATTCTGGTTTGTCTAAACTGAGCTTCCATTTGTCCTTCCAATCGATCAAGTTGTTTGTGTAAGAAGTTGAAGCTTGCTTATCAAATGCTTGTCTCACAGTTGGTGAAATGCTCTTGTCCCAATGAAACTCTCGCTAGGAAAAAAACAGGATACATACCGCATAAGTATGCATGAAGATTTTAGTTAATGAAGATTTTATAAATGTATGCATGAAGATTAAAGCAAACATGATATATTTACATACCGCAAAAGTTCGGAACCAGCGGTTTTTGTGTTCCATAGGTAGCTTGCGGTATGTGGGATATGCCTTCTTCAGATCCGATTTCATCATCCTTAAAATCGATTTCGTTATTTTCCCGGTCACATCACGCTTAAACCTACATCAATACAAAGAAACAAGGTAGCAATAGTAAATAAAATCTACTCTGAAACGTTAATCATATGTAAATGTCAAATTACCATGTAGCTCCTCCTTGGAGTTGGGGATGGAGTTGAGTGAGGAGGTGGCGTCCGGGAGCATCCAAAAGATCATCGACCGTAAATGTAGGGGTATGTTCTGATCCTTGTGTCTCAATATTAGACGAGGAAGGGCGTTATATGTTTTTATTAGTGGTCAGACGATGCTGAGACAAAAAATTCTCAAACTGCAAAAATGAGGGTGTATCGTCGGGAGTGAACGGACCATGTTCCGCCACAAAACGGTTAAACTCTTCACGGCTCATCATCTCCATTTACAATAAAAATTAAGATACTTAGTCAAAATCCACCTACCAATATCGAAACAAGTATCCTACAATTATCTAACCAAAATCTACCTACCAATATTGAAACTCAGAATTGACTAAACTCGAAAAAGCGATTTGACTAAGAAATCTAATTTGGAATCAGATTGTAACCCAAAAAGGACACGAACAAAGTTGAAATTCGCATATCATTTAATCACACTTTTTGAAGCAACCCAGTTTTGGAAACAGAGAAACAACAAAATCAAGAAATCATGTAACTATATACGAAAAAAGCAACAAAATCAAGAAATCAAGAAATCATGTAACTATATACCAAGCATCATCTTCTCGGGAAAACTCGATGGTACCTCAAAACTGTGACCGTGACGGAACGTGGAGGCAACGGCGAGCTCTTGTGATGCTTCCCGGCGGCGTTCACTATCAAGTGAATCGACGGGGAGGAACGCGGCGGTGGCGAGGTGAAGGCTCGAGCGGAACAGACCTTTCCGGCGATGCGATGCGACTCGAGCGGAACAAACTCTCTGTCTCTCTCTCTCTCTATCTCTCTCTCTCTCTCTCTCTCTCTCTCTCTCATGAAGAGGATGGATCCATGAATCGGAACCTTGGAGGCGTCTGGTATTTTGTTCGATGGCGGAGAGGATAAGGGGGATAATGAACTTAAGTTTTAGGTTAAATATATTAATTAAATATAATCATTAGTATAAATTAAATATATAACAAAAATATTAAATATGTGGGAATTCAATAGAAATTAAATATAAAACCAAAAAAAAAAACTGAATCAATACATAAATTCTTATAAATCCTCAAATATTACAATCGATTACCAAATTAAGTTCTAAATACTACAATATTTTAATACATAATTAAATAATAACTACTCTGAATCAGAAGAATAATCTGAAGAAGCTGAAGCAGTACATTCTTCGAATTCTTCAAGCTCTTCTTCGGAAATATCCAATAGATCATCAACTCTTGCATTTTTCGAATCGACCAAACCGACATCCTCCAATGAATGCTCAATTGAACCAACGAGATCGATAGAGATCTGTTGCAATGGATCATTCTCAACCACTCCGTACACTCTACCCCTCGGGTTTATCTGTGTAACAGTCACCCATGGGCCTTGTTGACGCCTAATACGAGGATAACGAATGTAGGATACTTGGTTCGCTTGTGATGCAAGGATAAAATGATCGTATTTGGTAAGCCTCCTTGATGAATTAACTTTTGTGACACCAAATTTGTCATGTCGAACACCACTCCCAATACTCGGATCGTACCAGTTGCACATAAATAATATGCATTTCAAGTTGATGATACCGGAATACTCCACTTCCAATATTTCTTTCAGGACACCGTAATATGTTATGTCACCGGCTTGGGTAGAATCCCGGAATTCAGAGTTGGCCTATGTCTGTCGCAATGAATCTTAAATGCATATCCACGTGTACAATACATCGGCGAACACATTGCAAGTGATAAAGGACCACAAACCAACTCTTCAAACCACGTTGGTGGTGTTTCACCCCTCATAGAACATGAGTGGACCTGTACAATATATAACAAGTTGATTAATAAAATGTGTACACATAAAATATTATATGACTAAATAGAAGAGGACACTTACATAAAATTTCAACCAAACCCAAAATTCTCGATGTTTCATGTTACTAAGTTCATCCTCTGTAATATTCGGATTTTGTATCCTTAGTTGATCGACATAAATGCTGTGAATTTCAAAAACTGATGAGCACAAATAATGACCAAAATTCCAGAAAAATTTTGTTAAAAAAAAAATTAGAAATGAAAATTATACCTTTCGTATGGTAACAGTTCTTCGCAGTTAAGAAGAATATATGTATGCAAGTGCGCCCTCTCTTCGTCTGATAGCCACCGCTTATTGCGTTTTCCATTCAAGGAACCGGTGTTAGGTAAGGTGGTTTCTCTCCTCCATCGTCGTAGCGCCCCGGTTTTCTACTTTTAGTTTGGACTTGCGGTGCAAAGTAGTATGAAGAGAAGTGTGATGTTTCTTCATTAATGCTCTGAGCGACTATTGATCCCTCTACCCTGCTTAAAATTTTTACCTTCTTTTTTAAGTGGAACATGAATCGCTCGAACGGGTACATCCATCGGTATTGAACAGGACCACCAAGTGCTACTTCGCGAGGGAGATGAATTGGAAGATGTTCCATTACATCAAAAAAAGATGGTGGAAATATCTTCTCGAGATTACACAAAAGAATAGGTATGTTGTCTTCCAAATTTCGAATACCGTCAACAGTAAGTGATCTAGTGCATAAGTCCCGAAAAAATGCACCAATACCTGCAATAAGAAACAATAAACATGAATATTTAATCATATATATGAAACTCAAATATCCAAAGATAATCTTATTTTCACCTGCAATAGCTTCATGAACATTTTGGGGGAGTAGTTCGGCAAATGCAAATGGTAGCAACCGTTGCATGAAAACATGACAGTCATGACTCTTCATCCCAGATAACTTGCCCTCTTGACTGTTAACGCAGTTTCGTAGACTAGAAACATATCTGTCAGGGAATTTAACCCCATGGGTGATCCATTGGAAAAACTATTCCTTCGCATCTCCTTCCAATCTAAATATGGGGACAAGACCCTTTCCGTTTCCCATGACATGTAGCTCGGCACGATCACATATAGTAGGCAAGTCTAATCTTGACTTCAAACTATCTTTCGTCTTCCCGTTAACATTTAAGACGGTATTCATGATGTTGTCGAAAAAGTTCTTCTCGATATGCATGACATCAAGATTATGCCTCAACAGATGGTCCTTCCAATATGGTAAATCCCAAAAAATACTCTTCTTGTGCCAATTATGATACTCGCCATATCCATCAGTTGAAATATGACCGTTGCCACCACATTCTGCAGTCTTATATGCTCCAAAATCTCTTAGTTGCAATTGGAGATAATGGCCGTCTAATTCTGGCGGAGGTGCATCACGCACTACTTTGTTCTTCGTGAACAACGTCTTGCTCCTACGGTAAGGATGTGAACGCGGTAGAAAACGTCGATGACAATCAAACCAACATGTCTTTCGCCCGTGTTTCAATTGGAATGCATCAGTACTATCTGAACAATATGGACATGATAACCTTCCATGAGTTGTCCATCCGGATAGCATTCCATATGCCGGAAAATCACTAATTGTCCACATAAGCACCGCACGCATCCTAAAATTCTGTTGACATGAAATATCATACACTTCACTTCCGTGTTCCCATAACTCTTGTAACTCGTGAATCAATGGTTGTAAGAACACATCAAGAGATCTCTTTGGATGTTCTGGGCCAGGCACAAGTACGGTAAGAAATAGAAACTCTCGTTTCATGCACAACGACGGGGGCAAATTGTACGGCGTGAGAATAACTGGCCATAGTGAATATTGCCTTCCATGCTTCCCAAATGGGTTGAAACCATCAGTACATAATCCGAGATAGACGTTTCTGCTCTCCGATGCAAAATTTGGATAAACTGACTGAAAGTGTTTCCATGCCTCTGCATCAGAGGGATGCGCAATCTCTCCTTCATTTGAATGCTCTGCATGCCATCTCATAGCTCCCGCTGTTCGCTCAGACAGATACAATCTTTTCAGCCTATCTGCTAACGGCAAATACCACATACGCTTATACGGAACTCGAACTCTCCCAGTGGTCATCTGAAACCGAGGTTTGCCACAAAACAGGCATGACAAGTAATTTGTGTTCGCTCCCCAGTAGATCATACAATTGTCGATGCACACGTCGATCATCTGAAAAGGCAAACCCATACCAGCAACAAGTTTGTCTACCTCGTAGTAGGACGCTGGGCACAAATTATCTTGTGGTAACAAGTCTTTCACAAAATCAGCAATTGCATCAACACAATCTTCCGCCAAATTAAAATCTGTCTTTATGGTCATCAATCGGGTTGCAGCAGACAGAGGAGAATGGCCTTCTTTACAACCATCATATATTGGTTGCTTAGATGCGTCTAACATATCAAAATATCTCCTCGCTTCTAAATTTGGTTCCTCTACTCTATTGCCTTCTTCCATAAATGAGGGCATATTCTCACGAAATGCATCATTAACCATTTGTACCGTATCTCTAGGTTCCATTGTAAATCTAGGTTCCTCTACCCTATCAGTCACAGGAGCATTCGTACTAGCCAGATTCACTGAATCAACTTCCCCGTGATTATACCATATCTCGTAATTTGGTCTAAATCCTCGCCTATACAAGTGGTTCCACACTTTGTCTACGATAATAAACTTATTATTATCACACAAAGGACATGGGCAGAGCATCTTACCGACTTTTCGGCACGTTTCCTGGTTTGTGGCAAATCCCATGAACTCAATCAAACCCTTCTCAAACTCCTTCGTAATCAGCCCGGTAATAGAATCGACACGAGTGTTATACATCCACGATCGAAAATTACTGCTATTTGGTTCCATTTTTCGAAGTTTTTTTTTTTGGATACAGACCAAAGTGAGAAAGGAAGAGGGATTTATATACAAAAAAATATCTCAGG
>PKMM01053882.1:661850-710992 GCA_002933915.1 Eutrema heterophyllum
ATCTAGTTTGAAACGCCTTAGGATTCCCTGATGAGACCGCCAAATTAAAGAAGACAGGATAGCGATCCATCAAGCTGGTGTCAATAATGAAGTCAGATAGGTTTAGCTCTCGCATGACAAATGTTTCCTTCAATGTTTCGTTTAGTAGCTTACATGCACATCCTACACGACACGCGTCTTTTGCAAATTCTCTTCTCACCCTTCATTACAAGAAAAATGGACATTCTTAGCACACATAAATACCTATTATAGGGGTATAACAACATTTTCATAAACGCTATGACAGTCAGAACTATAATAGGACTCTCCCCATACGATAGCGTTTTTTTACATGCTATTGGATGTCGTTTTATTATAGCTTTACTCAAATGTTTTAATATATATTATGATAGTACATGTTTAATGCTATAATATATTGTTTTTTAGCATTTGTTTTTTGCTATATTAGTTCTACTTATAGCTCTTAGGTTATGTTACTATCTATTGTTTATGTGCTATAATATGTCAATATATTTGAACCCTGTTTTGTAGCATATAATCAATTTGATATATATATATATATAATTTATATTTGAAATTTGGTTCAAAAGATTATTTCATTAATAACTCAAGGTACATGTCTTCACAAACATCATAAGGACATACATTAACAAAACAACAAAAGGTGAAACCTTGCTCCACGACCAAACTTCGACCTTGATAAAGATACTACACACTTGGACTTCTAATTCAAAAAAGGTGATTCTGGCGATATCTTGATCAAAAGAGTTGCTAAAACCGTGTATCAAGAGCTTAGCTACCCACCTGAGGATATGCCACTGCAAAAAATAAAATAAAAAATGAATTAGGAAAATAGCACGGTATAGAAGAACAAAGCGTAGAGTAACAATCATGTAAGACACATACCTCCTACATCACCATAGCCAGGCTGCAAGAGAAGAAAAACAGAACGTTAATACGACATAAAAGGATATAAAACGTATGTAACTAATTAGTAAAGCTGGTCAAACATGAGATGAACGGCCTTTTTGCTCTGATGGCAAGTTTGGATTGGTATAATCCCTATCCAAAGGCAAGATAAATCAGATATATGGACACAAAGAATAACATCAAATTGTATAACCGCAAAGAAGATGGAAGCTAGGAACACATGATCCATACCTAGATCGATCAGTGTTGTAATTTACTTGCAGCTCCTCAAGGCTGGAAATGAAAAACCATGTCAATAGTCACAACACTAGATCAAAACATGTAGAAACTAAAAAATAACAATAAATGCCTTCAACAACATGTGTAACCAAACAGAGCATACTTTGAGAATTGGATATCCAATTGGCAACACCCGTCATATATGTTACGACCCTGTCGAAAGACAATATCTTTCTGCGATTAAGCTCATCTCGCTATCAACGTCGAGCTAAACGACTTTAAACAAAAACACTCAATAGGGGGCAACCTATTTTCGGTATGTTTTCTTTTTAATTTTTATTTCTATTTTTTAGTTCCAGGCTTTCATAAAAAATAAAAAAACCCCAAAAAAGTCACAAAAAAATGAAAAGACAAAAAGACGAAAATACGGTTCAAAACTACTCGGCCCAGCACAAACCGCCAGGAAACACCTTGGCCGCAAAAGTAGCCCGGCCGCGGATGCAACATCCAGAGCCGCGGCCAGCCCCTCCTCCGTCGCGGTTGCGATCAACCGACTCACGGCGAGCTCCTTCACGGCCGCAGTTGCGATCAACCGACCCGCGCCCTAGCCCCCGTCGATCACTGTCGTTTTCCTTCGACCTGAGATCAATTCCCGACCGTCCAATACACATGTTCCCAACCATTTCCAGCCCCGTACAGACGTGACCCACATCCCCAATCCATTCCCAATCCATCCCCATTCAATTTTCAATCCATTCGCGATTACCATTCCCGACCACTTCCAGGTAAGTTTTCTTTTTCCCAAAACTTTTTCAATTATTACATACTCTATTTCTCGTCCTTACTTGATTTATTTCACACTGGGAAAATGTGATTCAAGTATGGTGGAAGATTGTATCCCTTACTAACCACCTTTTCTTTCATGAGTCTTAGCACTTTTTTGCGATTTCTTTTAAATTTTTCAAAAGTAGGAATACGTTTTTGAGGGAATGATGACAGAAATCCATGACGAGAACCGACCAGTGTGCTTCTATGTTATTTCCTAGTAACATGCTCTTTCGTAATTTGGTTCTAAACTAGGCAGTAACTAGAGTTTCTGTTAATGCGAAATCCCCAGAGGAATTTAGACCGTAGAGATTTTTTAGGATGGAATATACTAGCTCTATTATACTTGGACTTTAACTTTACTTAATTTTCTCATTAAAGGTTTAGTCAAGAATAACGAATCATACATTCAAGACGTCTTTTTCCTTTTATCACTTTTGTCGTACCTGAATGGTCAGCTCATCTTTAGTTGGTACCCCACCCAAAACTTAACCATTTTTCAAACCTCATTCATTCTCTTTATGTCTCATGTGCAGATATGTGCAAAAACATGTCAAGACAGAGCCTGCGACAGTTTGCAATTCAATAGTCTGCCTTAAGTATGATGTAAGTCTACATGGGCATAAGAGCCTGGAACAGTCTGCGGTTCAATAGACTAAGTCTGCATGAGTATAAGGGTAGCACTGATATTTTTAAAAATGTGTATCATTCCTACAATTTTCCTTAGCATTGTACAATTTCAACAATTCATTCGTCATTTTGTACTATTTAGAGAGATTTCACAAATAATTATCACACAAGTCGATAACAAAATGGTATTCTTCTAATTTTAGATATTATGAACTTTATATAAATTTTATAATTTATTTATTTTTCGAATTTGTAATTTCTATTTTTTTTCAATTACTTTACTTTATCAATTTCATTACCTTCCATTTAATAAAAAAAAAACAAAAAGGTATCAGTGGAGGGTAATGCATGTAGTCAGACAGTTTATTATGGAAGTCTCCCACAGAAATCCAAAATAGTCAATTTATTAGCACAGTGCTTATTCATACGTAACTTTCAGAGTTCTCGATAAATTGATAAGATCCTACAGACACACACACACTATCTGAATTATCTAAAGAAAATATGGGAAAGAAGAGCTCTGTATTAATCATCTGCTTCTTAACCATAAGCGTCAGTGCTATTTCTGTTTCTGCACAACTTACCCAAAAAAAATCTGCTGGGAAAGTCAAATATATTTCTGCTACGACACCTCAAAGACACGCGTGTTATATATATCAGAGGTGTCGCCATGGCTATGACATCAACAATACAGTGGTTTCTAACGTCACGGACAATTTCAAGCCATACCCACCTTCACTACCGCCTTCACCGCCGCCTTCACAGCTGCCTTCTGTAGCCAATCTTACCAATAAAACCAAAAAAAAAGGCAAGTGTTTTTTGGAAACATTTTCAGAGCAATTCTTGTTTTGTTTTGTTTTTTGGTTTTGTGTAGTTATGTTTTTGGTGGTTTGGTGGTTTTGTGCAGATACAAGATTCTGGGGAGGAATGATCGCTGCGATAGTCATTGTTATATTCGTTTTCATTATATTGATTGCTGTAAGCGTAACTATTTTTAAGAGGAGAAAGCAAAAGCAAGAGATTGAACTTCCAAGTGAGTTTTTTGTTTGTTTGTTTGTAAAAGTCTTGATTGCTTTTGGTATTTCAACCTTAAGAATCCCACGGCTTGGGAACTTTTTTGACGAACTTAATATTGGTCTTACATGAAGCGGAATCTGTTCAATTTGATTTAAAGACAATTGAAGCTGCGACTAACAACTTTTCTGAGCATAACAAGCTTGGTGAAGGTGGATTTGGTGAGGTTTACAAGGTATATACGCCATTTTTCCACCTCTCTTGCTTCTTTTGTGGAGAAACAATGAAATGATGATGCCAAATTTGTAATTAATTTGAAGGGTACGCTCATGAATGGAACTGAAGTTGCAGTAAAGAGACTTTCAAAAACATCAGGACAAGGCGAAGTAGAGTTCAAGAACGAGGTTATTATTGTTGCAAAGCTTCAGCACAGAAATCTTGTTAGACTTCTCGGCTTTTCGCTACAAGGGGAAGAGAAATTACTCGTCTATGAGTTTGTTACTAACCAAAGCCTTGATTATTTCCTCTTCGGTCTGTTAATTTTAACTCTGTTATACTCTTCTCGGTTGTTTTTTCTTGTACATAGCTAAGTGTGTATGAATATGCAGATCCTACGAAGAGAGTTCAGTTGGACTGGACAGTGCGATGCAACATCATCGCGGGAATCACTCGAGGAATTCTATATCTTCATCAAGATTCACGGCTCAAAATTATACATCGTGACCTCAAAGCGAGTAACATTCTCTAAGATGCCAACATGAGCCCGAAAATCGCTGATTTCGGAATGGCAAGGATCTTTGGAATGAACCAAAATGTAGCCAATACAGCAAGAGTAGTTGGAACCTTGTAAGTATATACTTAAATGGAACTGATGAATTTCGATTAATGAACCATTTTGCATCCATTTGAATTCGTATTTTGCAGTGGTTACATGTCACCTGAATATGTAACACATGGCCAATTCTCGACAAAATCAGATGTCTATAGCTTTGGAGTCTTGATTCTTGAGATCATTAGTGGCAGAAAGAATAGCAGCTTTTACCAGATGGATGGTTTAGTTAACAACTTAGTCACATATGTGAGCAAATATATAACTAATAAAGTCCCAAACTTTACTTGATTCTCTTAAACAGTGATCATAGTTATATTACATAACTTCTACAGGTTTGGAGACTGTGGGAGAACGAATCATTGCTTGAGCTCGTAGATACTGGTATTAGAGAAGATTGTATAAGCGATGAAGTCATTAGATATACCCATATTGGGCTCTTGTGTGTTCAAGAAAATCCTGCAGATCGTCCAACATTGTCTATGATTCATCAAATGCTCACAAACAGCTCAATTACTCTGCCTGTGCCACTGCCACCTGGATTTTTCTTCGGGAACGGACCAAGATCGAACCCATTAGCCAATGGATTGGAGCCGGCTCAATCGAGCAGCAAGTGTTATACTTGTTCTGTAGATGAAGCAACAATCACCGATGTTAATCCTCGTTGAAAATTCAACATGTTCTGTTTAGATTGGTTTTGGACCTTTTGGTTGTCAATAGATTGGTTGAAACAAAAAAAAAATCATGAAAAAAAGACAAACAAGGAAAAATGAAAGTGTGACATAGGAACTATTGATTGACTATTTTTGTTTAGGATCACAACTCTAAAAATAGATTTTTAGGCTTAAGGTGGTTTAATGTATCACAAACCACAATCCACAAAGATCAAAGAAATAGATAGATAATAAAAAGAGATTAAAAGAGAAATCCCTGAAAATCCCAACAGTTATATGTTTGTAGTCAAAACGGATCAATCAAGCTTGAACTTTGGATTTGATTGAGCTAAAAAAAGACGAATATTTAAAGTGATTTGATTTGCCATCACTTTAATATTTATTGGCAAAAAAGACGAATCAAGAAAAAATAATGCTTTGAATATACAAGGAATACTTCAAGGATCAATAAGCACACACATCCTCTTCAGACGCAAAAACCCTAGAGAATTATTATCTTTAGAAATTGATAACTTTGTATTCTTACAATCATACAATAATACACATATTTCTTTCATTTTTTTGTATCGTTTTCAGTATATCCTTCTAATTTCTGGAGCTATCAAAGAAAACTTACCCCAATTTAATAATTTCATTCCACATCCATTTGAACCGGATCAAGCATCAACAAGCTTCACCGCCATTTCAGTTTCTGCTCAAATTGTGTTGAAGTTGATGGGGTTTTCTGACAAAACAGAGATCTAACGCCGCAAAGTAGAAGAGGGTTTTCTCTTATTCTTCAAAAACGATATTACATTTGCTAAACCCTTAAATCTAGTTTACATGATAAGGAAAGATATACATAATTAATAGTCCCATAGAATTTTGTATGGCCCAATATTTATACTCTCTCAAGCTCAAGTTGGAACATGTAGATTCAACATTGTCCAATTTGCGTAGAAACTAGTCATGGGTGTTCGAATATTCGGTTCGGTTAGGGTATTTTGGGTAGTTCGGGTATACTAGTTTAAGAACCTAAATGTAGATGTAGATGGTTCAATTTCGTGGACGAAATTATTTTCTCGTGTTTCTCTATTCAAAACCAATGTAATATAGTGCAAAGTCAACAAATCAGAGTTTATAGGATGCCACAAGCAAATCAACAAAAGTGAATATGAAGGGAAAAAAGTTATTAAATGAGAGAAAAAGATCTTTGTATTAAAGTGTCATAAAAAGTTTGTTTAAGGTAAAATATATATATTTCCATTGGTGAACAGCCTCACAATTTCTCTATTGTGATGAAACCAATTTGTACGCAAATAACCGGCCCCATCGAAGCTTAATCACTGTCTCTACTCTCTAGGGTTGAATCATGTGCATCCCGAAGAACACGTTATAAACTTTCTTAGGTAATAATGATGCACATTTGGAACAAACAAAAGAAGGGTCGCGAGGAGCATGGAGACTAAGTGGAAAGTTCGGTTAAGTCGCTTTCCATACAACTCTAATTGAAAGTTAGATTGGTTTGGTTCAGTTTATATTCGGTTTGGTTTAATTTGGTTCAGTTTGAAAACATACCAAATCAAATCAAATCAAATTTTGTTTAACATCAAACTGCATTAATTAAACTTGAGAGTTTACAAAATCAATGTGTAGAGCATCAGTGATAATGTTTGGTACAAAGAAATGAAAAAATTCTCCGGAATAATCTGCTTGGCCATTGATTTTCAATGTGGTTTCACCAAGTCAATTAATAACTAAAATGCACACTATACCGCAATCATAACGGTTGTCGATTGTAGCATTTTAGGATCGAATCCACAGAGATCAATGTTACGACTATGAGAATGCAGGATGAAATTAAAGCTAAGACGAATGACAGATTTTTTTTTTGCTTTTTACAGTTTCGAAACTAAGAACGATAACTAAAACGGTGCAAATTCAAATAGAGAAAACGTTAAGCATCGGGTGACGTTGCGGGAAATCACGAATAACGTTTAATGCATCTTAAACGGGGGTTATCATTAAGAAACGTCTAGAACTCAAACCTAATAATAAATTAACCTCCTCCCGGAGTATTAATCCCTATGCTTTAAAACTATAAAGACTAACTCCCGTTGAATTCAAATGTTCTAAGCATGTTTTTCTAGTTCGATTTGATAGGTTCACAAGAACGCCTTAACATCAACTCACGTTGGATAAGGACGTTTTGCTCATCTAGGATAATTCTGGCATCTAGACAAACACTCCCGTGCGCTAGATAACCTAAGATCGAGAACCAAGTGATCAGTTTAATTCAAGCAATAAGAACACCATAGACGAAGAATCCACCGAATAAATCCCCGTTTAATCTATCATAAACCGTTAAATCATGAAATCCCTTAACACCCTTTGGCTTAACTAAGAAACTACTCACTCATAATTGCAGAACAAATACAGAGAAATAATGAAGAACACATGATCAACAAAACAGAAAATAGAAGAGATTAAGAAAACTTCTCCAATATGTAGGATCAAAGGTTTGCTTCCCAAGCTTACAAATCACCAAGATCAAAGAGAAGAGTATATCATACATAGTGTATGTTACAACTGGGCTTAGACCCCTTATTTTTCAGAGTTTTTCGTCAAAGAGAGAGAGAAAATTAGGTGAAATAGTTCAAAACACGTTTTTACACTATTATCAGAGGCTGGATCGATCGATCCATGTGTGTGGATCGATCGATCCCATCTTTTTCTTCGGATCGATCGATCCGCGTCAAACGGCGATCGATCCACCAAATGTCCGATTTCCTGGATCGATCGATCCCTTGAGCTGGATCGATCGATCCCATCTTTTTTTGCTCGGTTTCGCCGTTTTTCCGTTCTAGGCCTCCGGACTCCGTCCCGAAATGCCTTTTCACCTGAAATGACTCCTAAAAGACTAAAACAATCGAAAAAGACTCGATTATGTACAAAAAACGCGAATCGNTGGAAAGTTCGGTTAAGTCGCTTTCCATACAACTCTAATTGAAAGTTAGATTGGTTTGGTTCAGTTTATATTTGGTTTGGTTTAATTTGGTTCAGTTTGAAAACATACCAAATCAAATCAAATCAATTTTTTTTTAACATCAAACTGCATTAATTAAACTTGAGAGTTTACAAAATCAATGTGTAGAGCATCAGTGATAATGTTTGGTACAAAGAAATGAAAAAGTTCTCCGGAATAATCTGCTTGGCCATCATATCTCCTGCCTTATTAATATCCCGTTTAACCCAGACGAATTTTGTTTCATCAAACCTCTCTCTCCAAAGTCTAACTTCGCGAATCCAATTGTGAACCTTGAAGTTCAGTTTTCGACCAAGAATCAGATCCAACATGTTTTTATTATCCCCTTCAAAAATCATTTTCCTGTAACCCTTACTCCAGCAATGCTGCATTGCAATAATCAGAGCTTGTATTTCACTCTCCAAAGCATTTTCGAGTATTCTGCCTCTTGCTTGCCCTGCTCCATAAAAAGTACCTTTATCATCTCGCACTATCCATCCGGCTTTTGAATGTATATTACCCTGGACAAAGGACGCATCATAATTACACTTTAGCCAGCATGAAGTTGGTCTGGTCCATCGTGAGCTTCCTGGTGTAGACTGGTTATTTGTTAAAACGTTATGTTGATGGTCATCGAGATACTCTTCTGCATTCATCCATTCAGTAGCATCAGCTCTAGCAAATCCTATATTAGTTCCCATGAAATGTGTTTTCTCTGAAAAAATAAGAGAGTTTCTACTTC
This sequence comes from Eutrema heterophyllum, assembly GCA_002933915.1. Classification (NCBI taxonomy): domain Eukaryota; kingdom Viridiplantae; phylum Streptophyta; class Magnoliopsida; order Brassicales; family Brassicaceae; genus Eutrema; species Eutrema heterophyllum. The sequence continues at coordinate 670,718 of PKMM01053882.1, forward strand.
TCCATAGGCGTTATAAGATCCATAACGGTAGCTGTCGAATATGTCTCGATCTGGAAGAAAAATTAAAATCCAAGATTGCTTGAAGCTTTTCATCTAAAGAGGCCGAGATATCAAACATAATTGCGTTGGGGAGTCTAGAAGCTCTCCATGTGGCTTGAGCATTATCACAATCAAAGAAGAGATGTTTTGTTGTTTCTTCATCCTTATAGCAACGTTTACATCTGGAATTTTGATTGATGTGTCGTCCTCTCAAAGTTTCTCCTGTAGCTAAGATACCTGATATCATCTTCCAGAGGAAATGTTTTATTTTTGGTGCTGATTTTATCTTCCATACTGCTCGTTTGAGATTTTGATTCCCCGGTATCGCCTCGATCTAATCTATTCCAGGTAGATGAGTTGATAACCAGTAACCCGATTTAACAGAATACATTCCATCCTCATTGTAGTGCCATCCAAGAAGGTCTTTATTCGTCAAATCAAATTATAAAACACAAAACGAAAAGAATAATAGGAATTGATGTGAAAATAAATTACGACAACTAAGAAAAGAGGAGGAGAAAAAAAGTTTTATCCCCGCCTTTAGGCATTTAGGTCAAATTTTTAGTCTTTATTTCAATAAATTTAGGGGAAAAAATAATTTGAAGTGTATTTTTTTTTTAACGTCTAGATTTCAATAATGAAACAAAAAGAGTTCATGAAATACAAAAGCCAAGATAGAACATAGCAAATGAAAATAAAAACAGAGCATCAAATCCTAAGGGAAGGATCCTTCAGATACTCAAAGGGATTCTCGAGAGATTCGATCATGTAACCATGCGGGGCCTCCTAAACCGAGATACGACTGAAATCGCCTGTCTCTAGTCACACTCTTTGCTATATCTCGTGCAATTGATTTAGAGCCAATCCATTCCGCTTCGAAAGAGCAGTTCATTAAGCATATCTGAAGACGTGTGATGTGCTCAAGAAAGAAACGGTACCGTGGCCACTGTGATGGATTAGATATAGTTTACATTGCAGGTTGGCAATCTGATGCAATTATGATATCTGATATGTGTAAATCTCGGAGACTTTGCATCGACCATATCACACATCTCAATTATGCTACAATTATGTTCGGGGAGCTTGTGAATGCCTCTCTTGCATGATGAGTGACACTACCACTGTGATCTCGGGATAACCAAGCAGCGCCGCTGTGTAGGGACGAGTTCTTCCAGATAACGTATATGTTGCATTTCACCGTCCCATTCGATGGAGGAAACCATCGATTATCCAGACCATGTTCTACCAATGCACGATTTGAAGTGTATTTTTTTGTAACCTTTGTTTTATTGAAATTAAGAAATAGTTACATAATCACAGTGTAAAGCATGAGAAATAGCATATGGAACAGAGAAATGATAATAAAATGCAGAATCATGTGGAATGTTTTGTTTTGCAAAAATATATGCTGGCTTGTTTCCTTCTCGATTAATCCATGTGAGTTGAACCTCNAATAAATTTAGGGGGAAAAATAATGTGAAGTGTATTTTTTTTTTAACGTCTGGATTTCAATATGAAACAAAAAGAGTTCATGAAATACAAAAGCCAAGACAGAACAGAGGAAATGAAAATAAAAACAGAGCATCAAATCCTAAGGGAAGGATCCTTCAGATACTCAAAGGGATTCTCGAGAGATTCGATCATGTAACCATGCGGGGCCTCCTAAACCGAGATACGACTGAAATCACCCGTCTCTAGTCACACTCTTTGCTATATCCCATGCAATTGAGTTAGAGCCAATCCGTTCCGCTTCGAAAGAGCAGTTCATTAAGCATATCTGAAGACGTGTGATGTGCTCAAGAAAGAAACGGTACCGTGGCCACTGTGATGGATTAGATATAGCTTCCATTGCAGGTTGGCAATCTGATGCAATTATGATATCTGATATGTGTAAATCTCGCAGACTTTGCATCGACCATATCACACATCTCAATTATGCTACAATTCTGTTCGGGGAGCTTGTGAATGCCTCTCTTGCATGATGAGTGACACTACCACTGTGATCTCGGGATAACCAAGCAGCGCCGCTGTGTAGGGACGAGTTCTTCCAGATAGCGTATATGTTGCATTTCACCGTCCCATTCGATGGAGGAAACCATCGATTATCCAGACCATGTTCTACCGATGCACGATTTGAAGTGTATTTTTTTTGTAACCTTTGTTTTATTGAAATTAAGAAATAGTTACATAATCACAGTGTAAAGCATGAGAAATAGCATATGGAACAGAGAAATGATAATAAAATGCAGAATCATGTGGAATGTTTTGTTTTGCAAAAATATATGCTGGCTTGTTTCCTTCTCGATTAATCCATGTGAGTTGAACCTCCTAAAAATGGTCCTACCAATATATGATTTTACGAATCCAATTGTAGAGTCCAAAGTTCAATCTCTTACCATTGATCAAGTCCACCACGTTTTTATTGTCTTCTTCAAAGATGACTATTCTGAAACCCCTGCTCCAAGAGTGTTGGATTGCAATGAGAAGGGATTGAAATTCACTCTCAATTGCTTTTGTTACTTTGTTTCCTTGAGCTTGACCCGATCCTAAATATGATCCATGTTCTTAAGATCCAACCTGATTTTGCAGGAAGGTTATCGTTCACAAATGATCCATCATAGTTGCATTTTTTCCATCCAAAAGGTGGCCTTTTCCACAAAACATTCTCTCTTCTTCGATGCCCACTTCCAATAGTAGCGGTAACATGAGATCATGAATTCTAATCCTCTGTTTCAACCATTTTGTAGCATCCTGTTTTGCGAGCATAAGACTTTGCTTCCATGGAATGTGTTTCCTCTGAAATATCAAAGTATTTATGCTCTTCCACAATCTCCAAAGTATCCAAAGTGGAGTTTGATTATGTTGTGATAATGAAGTGTGCAGATTGCATGAAATACAGACCTCTAGTTTTGCTTCTAAAGTTGTTGCAGTGTCAAATAGGATTGGGTTTGGTATTCCAGATGCTCTCCATATCATTTGAGCGTGTTCACAATCAAAGAACATGTGTTTAGTTGTCTCCTCTTCTTCAGAGCAGCGTCTACAAAGAGAAAGTTGACTGATATGTCTTCTTTTGAGGGTTTCTCCGGTTGCTAAAGCATGTGATAACAATCTCCACAAGTCCAGATCTTGGCCTTTAGTGTCGCATCACCGTTAGGAGGTACATGTAGATTGACATTTGGTAAATGCGTTGCAAGCCAATTACTAGATTTCACTGTATAGATACCATCTTCATTGTAATACCATCTCTTAGCATTTGAGCTAATTCTCAATGCTAATATCCTTTCAACATCTTCATCAATAAAAAGTTCTCGTAAACTATTCTCATTCCACCCTCAAACCTCCGTGATTGAATAGATCACAAATTGTAATATCCACCTCTGTTGGATTCCTTGCAATTAGAAACCATGGTGGGTGAGTTGGGATCCAAGGGTCTTTCCACACATTAATAAAGGTACCATCACCAATAACGTACCGTAAACCTTGTTTCAGAAGATCTTTGCCCTGTAAAACTGACTTCCATGGATACGAAGCTTTCTTTTATGTTGTGGCATTTAGAATGTTGGTATCATCAAAGTATCTTCCTCTAAGAATTCGTGCTATTAAACTCTCTGGATTTTGAAGTGTATTTTTTATTTATTATATTAAAAAGGTAAAGATAAATCAAACTTGAGAAATGAAAAGGTTGGAAGAGTTGATTATATTATTAATATATTATTAAAATAAACATACTGGTTTCTGTCGAAATAAAGCATATTGGTTTGTCGGTTCAGATTGATTTTAAACCGAGAACCGTTTGGGTTGACGAAAAACTTAATCNCGTTTTATGCTTGTTGATAATTTGGTTGCAATTGAGAGATTAACTAATTCAAATTATCGATAAAAGGCTTAGCATCACGAGAGTGAGTTGAGTTAAGCTATATGTGTGTTCCTTGTCAAAGAATGAATTTGCATTGAATGTTTATGCATCACTAGTAATTTGTCTTGATGGTTAGATGATGGTGATTTAGGATGATCTTTGCTAATTCTTTCACTTAAGTTATTGGGTTGATTCTTAATGCTAGATTTGAGATGATAAACCGAAGTTTAGAACTGCACCTAGATTAGGTAGTTCTAGTTTGACGTGACAAACCGAACAAGATCTACACCCTAGGATTTTTGGTCTCATCCCATGCTTTAGGGATAGATTCGAGTAAACGGTGTTAGTGCTAGATTAGGTTTGTTCTTTCGAGTCTTGAATTTAGGCATTTCACACCCAAGATGAGTAAGATGAATTGCTCGAATCGAATCTTTTGTGAGCTTTACGTATCTTACACAATTGGCAATTGTAGTTTGATGTGTTTAGTGAACTAAATGGACTTGTGATGAATGCTCATCGACTATCATCGACTATCTTTGATTGCAGATGAGAGTTTATGATAATCAGGTAATCGATGAAGAGATTGATACCACGAAAGTGGATTAGTCTTATGTTTGTGTTCCATGTTCTAAGATAGTGATTAATGCTTCCGAATGATTCATCGTTTAATTGTTAATCATCTCTTCGATAGTTTAAGCCATGATCTAACGTTTTCTCTTTGTGTTTTATTTTCTTTCTTGCATTTTGATATCTTTCTTCTTTCTTTTTGTATAAAACATAAAAACGTTTTTGCTCTATCTTAGTTTGTTTCTCGTATCTTTAGTGTGTAATCTTTATTCTCTGTGGGATCGATCCTAAAGTGCTACATCGACATATCGTTATGATTGCGGTAGTGTGCGCATTAGGTTAATTGGTGCGGGTAAAAAACACGAAATCATAGAGTCCAAAGTTCAATCTCTTACCATTGATCAAGTCCACCACGTTTTTATTGTCTTCTTCAAAGATGACTATTCTGAAACCCCTGCTCCAAAAGTGTTGCATTGCAATGAGAAGGGATTGAAATTCACTCTCAATTGCTTTTGTTACTTTGTTTCCTTGACCTTGACCCGATCCTAAATATGATCCATGTTCTTAAGATCCAACCTGATTTTGCAGGAAGTTTATTGTTCACAAATGATCCATCATAGTTGCATTTTTTCCATCCAAAAGATGGCCTTTTCCACAAAACATTCTCTCTTCTTCGATGCCCACTTCCAATAGTAGCGGTAACATGAGATCATGAATTCTAATCCTCTGTTTCAACCATTTTGTAGCATCCTGTTTTGTGAGCATAAGACTTTGCTTCCATGGAATGTGTTTCCTCTGAAATATCAAAGTATTTATGCTCTTCCACAATCTCCAAAGTATCCAAAGTGGAGTTTGGTTATGTTGTGATAATGAAGTGTGCAGATTGCATGAAATACAGACCTCTAGTTTTGCTTCTAAAGTTGTTGCAGTGTCAAATAGGATTGGGTTTGGTATTCCAGATGCTCTCCATATCATTTGAGCGTGTTCACAATCAAAGAACATGTGTTTAGTTGTCTCCTCTTCTTCAGAGCAGCGTCTACAAAGAGAAAGTTGACTGATATGTCTTCTTTTGAGGGTTTCTCCGGTTGTTAAAGCATGTGATAACAATCTCCACAAGTCCAGATCTTGGCCTTTAGTGTCGCATCACCGTTAGGAGGTACATGTAGATTGACATTTGGTAAATGCGTTGCAAGCCAATTACCAGATTTCACTGTATAGATACCATCTTCATTGTAATACCATCCCAGAAGATCTCTCTTAGCATTTGAGCTAATTCTCAATGCTAATATCCTTTCAACATCTTCATCAATAAAAAGTTATCGTAAACTATTCTCATTCCACCCTCAAACCTCCGTGATTGAATATATCACAAATTGTAATATCCACCTCTGTTGGATTCCTTGCAATTAGAAACCATGGTGGGTGAGTTGGGATCCAAGGGTCTTTCCACACATTAATAAAGGTACCATCACCAATAACCTACCGTAAACCTTGTTTCAGAAGATCTTTGCCCTGTAAAACTGACTTCCATGGATACGAAGCTTTCTTTTATGTTGTGGCATTTAGAATGTTGGTACCATCAAAGTATCTTCCTCTAAGAATTCGTGCTATTAAACTCTCTGGATTTTGAAGTGTATTTTTTATTTATTATATTAAAAAGGTAAAGATAAATCAAACTTGAGAAATGAAAAGGTTGGAAGAGTTGATTATATTATTAATATATTATTAAAATAAACATACTGGTTTCTGTCGAAATAAAGCATATTGGTTTGTCGGTTCAGATTGATTTTAAACCGAGAACCGTTTGGGTTGACGAAAAACTTAATCGAATGGTTTGGGTCGGTTTGGTGTTATTTCCACACCTAGTTTCAGGTATAAAGATCGGGCCGTTATGATAATGGGCTTGTAGAATATGTAGGTCCAATCTAATTAAATGACCCATTGATCCGTCAAGCAGAATATTCTGTGTTCATCTCCTTATCAGCAACTGCAAAAAAAAACTAAAAACCCTAGGCACACTCTCCTTCCAGGTCTTAACAGTTGCGCTTCCTCGAGTTTCGTCCTCAAGAATCCATTCCCTCTGACTCTATTTCTCCCTCGATATCTACAGAGATAGAGAGCGAGAATCTGCGATCTTAGTTTTCGAAAATCATGGCGGACCTGGATATTGATGCCCGTGCGGCTCAGTTAGGGATCGATTGGTCTCAGGTTAATCTCGATTCAATCCAACTTCCTCCTGGAGAAGGCTTTGGGATTGAGAGGTGAGTTTTTCTATTAGATCTCTGGTTTTTTTCCCTTGGAAATGTGAGAAACCTGAATAAGTTTTCTCTAAAATAGATTTCGAGTCTTTTTAATTTCTTGGCCTGAAATTCGAATAATATGCTTTTGTTTATCTCATCTTGATGGTGCGAAGCTTGTTATTGATTATATACATGTATTGTTATCTCCGTATGAACAATGGAACTGATTCTGTATGGTCTCTTTGATGTTGTTGTGGTGTTAGTGATGATGAAGGTGTTTACCACGATGACCAGCTAGAATTTGACACTGGATTCGGCAACATTATTGTGGTTGATAACCTCCCTGTTGTTCCCGCGGCGAAGTTTGAGAAGCTAGAAGGTGTTGTAAAGAAGATTTACAACCAGTTAGGTGTAATCAAGGAGAAAGGACTGTGGATGCCCGTTGAACCCGATACCGGGACTACATTGGGCTACTGCTTTATTGAGTTCAATACCCCTCAGGTTATTTATCTACTCGCAGCTTAATTAGCTTACATGTATGTCATTAGTATTCCTTTTCGACCTTTTTGTTCTTCTCGTCTCTGTTTAGTTAGTTAGAACTTCTTTTTATTGAAGCAATAATGTAAGACACATAAGTTTCAACACTCTATTTCTCTTGTTAGAAGGGAGGAGGAGCTAAATTGTTCTCAAGGGTAGTGTCTTTTCTATGTTAAGTTTGAGTTTTGATCCAGTTTTCTAAGAGTTTGTCTCGCTATATGGGTTGTTTGCAGGAAGCTCAAAACGCTAAGGAGAAGAGTCATGGCTACAAGTTGGACAGGTCTCATATCTTTGCCGTCAACATGTTCGATGACTTTGACAGGTTGATGAATGTGAAGGAGGAGTGGGAGCCGCCTCAAGCTAAGCCATATGTGCCTGGGGTATGTGTAGTTTTTATCACATTAATGACTGCAGTGTTTCTAATTGGCATGTACCTTGAAAACTTTGATAGCTTCCACTGCGCCCGTGCAATAAAGTCTTTATTTTGGCTAATCTCTGGTTGATTCAGTGAATTCATGTGTTTGCCAGCTACATCAGGGTTTAGTTGCATATACATTTGTTTATTCATTGCAGCCTTTTGAGGTGCTTGTTCTTGTTAATTATATGGTGTACTTTTTCAGGAAAATTTGCAAAAGTGGCTTACTGATGAAAAGGCCCGGGATCAGTTAGTCATTCGTTCTGGCCCTGATACTGAAGTTTTATGGAATGATGCTAGGCAGAAGAAGCCTGAACCTGTTCATAAGCGTCCTGTAAGTTACTTACATCGTCCTGTATATATCCCATATTTGTTACTTGACCGCTTAGAGAAATGGTAATATGTAATGTTACCATAATCTGAATTAATGATGTTCTTTTCCTTTGCAGTATTGGACAGAGAGTTATGTGCAGTGGTCTCCTCTGGGTACATACCTTGTGACACTTCACAAGCAGGGGGCAGCTGTTTGGGGTGGTGCTGATACCTTCACCCGTCTCATGCGTTATCAGCATAATATGGTTCGACTTTTCTTTTGATTGCTACGTAGTGCTTCTGTTTTTCCGCTGTTGGCCTGAAGTTTGACCTTTTTTTGTTGATTCCATTGAAGGTAAAACTAGTTGATTTCTCGCCAGGTGAGAAATACCTGGTAACTTACCATAGCCAAGAACCAAGCAACCCGCGGGATGCAAGTGTTAGTGCATCTTTGCTTCTGTTCTTTTCAACTTTTATTTGTATTTCATTTTTATTGAAAGGATCCTGATTTCCGTCCAACTTTCAGAAAGTAGAGATAAAGGTCTTTGATGTGAGAACCGGGAGGATGATGAGAGATTTCAAGGGTAGTGCTGATGAGTTTTCAATTGGAGGACCTGGTGGTGTTGCTGGTGCCTCTTGGCCTGTTTTCAGGTAATTTCATGAAGTGCATTTGAATTTCCTAAAAATATACAATCAAAATGTATCCTCTACCTTTGTTGATATCTTGTAAACTTTTTCTGCAGATGGGCTGGTGGAAAAGATGATAAATACTTTGCCAAGCTCAGCAAAAACACTATATCTGTCTATGAGACTGAGACTTTCAGCCTAATAGACAAGAAATCCATGAAGGTTGATAATGTTGTGGACATTTGTTGGTCTCCTACCGATTCCATCCTTTCACTGTTTGTGCCTGAACAAGGCGGTGGGAACCAGCCTGCCAAGGTATGCTTCTATTATTTCTTATGCAATTGAAAAGCCCTAAATCCGCAGTTGCTTTAGTTTCTCAGCCAATTATTTTGTAGTTAACATGTTGATATCCTTATTTTCAGGTCGCTCTTGTCCAAATCCCTAGCAAGGTGGAGCTGAGGCAGAAGAATCTATTCAGTGTGAGCGACTGCAAGATGTACTGGCAGAGTAGTGGAGAGTATCTCGCTGTCAAGGTTGATCGATACACAAAAACAAAGAAGAGCACATACTCTGGATTTGAGCTTTTCCGCATCAAAGAAAGGGATATTCCAATCGAGGTTCTTGAGCTGGACAATAAGAACGACAAGATCATTGCTTTCGCGTGGGAGCCCAAGGGTCACAGATTCGCTGTGATTCATGGTGACCAACCAAGACCAGATGTCAGTTTCTACTCGATGAAGACCGCACAAAACACTGGGAGGGTTTCAAAGCTCGGTACTTTGAAGGCCAAACAAGCCAATGCCCTCTTCTGGTCGCCTACAGGCAAGTACATAATTCTTGCTGGGTTGAAGGGTTTCAATGGCCAGCTTGAATTCTTCAACGTGGATGAGCTCGAGACAATGGCCACAGCTGAACACTTCATGGCCACTGACATTGAATGGGACCCAACTGGAAGGTACTACCGTCTCGTAAAACTAAACCAGTCCATTGGTGGTTTCTCTTTGTTCCAATTGCAGAAAGTGATGTTGTTTGCATTGGTTTTCTACTTTATAGGTACGTTGCAACCGCAGTGACATCAGTCCATGAGATGGAGAATGGGTTCAGCATCTGGTCTTTCAACGGAAACTTGCTTTACCGGATACTGAAGGATCATTTCTTCCAGGTATGTGACAATAAAATTGGTCTCAAACTAGCTTCATCTGTTGCGATGTCTACTTATATACTGTTCAATTTTGCCATGGTTACAGTTGGCATGGCGCCCAAGACCGCCATCATTCTTGTCTCCAGAGAAGGAAGAAGAGGTGGCAAAGAACCTGAAGAAGTATAGCAAGAAGTATGAGGCAGAGGATCAGGACGTGTCGTTGCTATTGAGTGAACAAGACAGAGAGAAGAGGAAGGCGTTAAAGGAAGAATGGGAGAAATGGGTGATGCAGTGGAAGTCACTGCACGAAGAGGAGAAACTTGTGAGGCAACAACTCCGGGATGGTGAAATCAGTGATGAGGAAGAAGATGAGTACGAAGCCAAAGAAGTTGAGTTTGAGGATGTTATTGATGTCACTGAGGAAATCGTCTTGTCTGACTATGCTCAAGAATGAATGTAAGCTTCTACTTCAGTGTCTTCTCCTTTCTTTTCTAATCCTTTTTAGTGTCCTTCGAATCTCTTAGACATGAAGGTTTTTTTTTTTTTTTGTCTCATTTTCCCTGAAATTTGAAGATAATTTTTCAATTTTGGTTCCTTGGATTTCTTTATCGCTTTCTTAATGATGCATTTCTATTAGTTAATCATTTGAACGAAGGTAATGCAACAACCATGTAAAAGAGGAAAACAAATTCAATCTCGATCCCGATAGCGTACATTTTTCAATTACAAAACTTATGTATAATCTGACATTTAATGATTGGTGAAGGCGCCAATTATAGCAAAGTCAAATCGTTTTATCATCGTTAAAATGTTGAAAAATAGTTGTAGCATCGTGAAAGTTATTAGAAAGAGATGCAAATTCAACCAAGTCCATGGTACATAGGATAAGTTTCATCAGTGACATTCCTTCAGCTCGTTAATCTTTTCATGTTATATGTTTTTTCTTTGAAAGATACTCTCCACAGGTTGTATTCAAGTCTGTAATGTGAATATGTTAGAAGCTTCATCTTATGCTATGGAATTGGAGCTGGTCCTAGGCCAAGCAAGCTAAACATGGGCTTGCAGCTTTCGTTTTTATATAAAAAATTTTAGTCTTAAAATTCTTTAAAATCTTCTTAGGCTAGTGTCATGAGTTCGATTCTCGTAAAATGGTTTTGTTTTTTTTTTAAATAAACTAATTAAAACCAAAAACCAATATAATTATAAAACGGTCTATTTTTTTATCTAGATTGCGGCCCTTTAAAACTTAGGGCCGGTTCTGTATGGAATTCACTATTTGAATCTTCTTGAACAATGCAGAATAATATACGAAGATTGAAGAATCATACGAATTAATGTTTCTCTTTAGCGTGTTAAACGTGTCACGTGATCGTGATGGTAACCAAATCCCTTTTTTTCCATTAATATGAAATAATATGCGGCCCATTATCCCAATTATTCTTCTTTTAGGAGAGGAGATTCGATATCGGATAAAGTGATACCGATTTTTGGTCTTTATAGATACCACTAGACCGTGGTCACTTTCCCGCCAACTGGATCTTCAATCAACAAAACTGTTTTTCTAGATTGCTCTTTGTACATATGAGCACCAAGATTGCTAGAATTGTTGGGACTAGTGAAACATGAAAGTGTTGTATAACACAAGAACTCTTATTAGTTTTACATGGAACTTTTGTAGAGCTGCTGCTGACACAAAAATGTGTTGCAACCAGGGCCGGTTCGATCATCGGCCAGACCCGGTGCGGTTGTGAAAAAGGACCCTAAATAAACACTTCAAAAAAAATTACAAGAGAAAACAAACTAATTTTTTTTTTTTTGCTTTTGTCGCGAATAGATTAGGTTTCATTAAGGTCATTTGTTTTTTTTTTGGATCCTAACACTAAATTTGGGCTCTATCATTAAATCTAACACTAAATTTGGGCCCTTAATATTTAGAAATTGTATTATAAAAATTTATCATTTGGGCCCTAAAAATATTGGACCTTGTGCAAATGCACTCCCAGCACATACCCAGAGTCTGGCATGGTTGCAACGTGGAAATCAAAGAAAATATGCAAGCTACGTTTATGAAGTGTTAACGTGGCATTGGAGATTTATTGAGAATATTTAGAAGAATAAAATACTTGATAAAGATGAAAACTAGAATACATATCTTTCTTTGTCTGCATCTAGAGTGGATATTGGAGACTCTACGTTTTAGACTCTATAAATACAAGGTTTATGAGCCATATTAGTGTGAGCCAAAATAATGAAATAAAGGGGTAGTTTCGGTCTCAGTTGAAAAACACAAGTCTGCTCGATTATACACAAATTCATGTATAACTATAGTTTGGGTTGTAAACTTTGATTGTAGATTAAGGAGGAAATTAGGAAGAAAAACCTAGAGTTTATGATCTTTGGATCTAAATTAATGACAAGTGTCTCGTTGATAGATAGAGATAAATTGGTGTTGAACTAAACAATGTTTTAGTGTCGAGTAATTCTATTAGTTAAGGTCTTGTTGTAAGATTATCTAAAGAAGATCTTACACATTGCTCATATTTTTGTTGTTATAGTCAGTGTGTCTCTTAAATTTGGGTGGCCTAAATTATATTTGAAAATATGTGGCCTTCTATATAATTATTAATGATAAAAAATAACACTAAAACAATATAAAAGTACTTAAAATCATTAATATGGTTACAAACTTACAAGTTTGTGGAGACTAAATAGTTGGATTTCTTAGATAACTTCGAAAACTTTGTTACAATTTAAGTTTAATTTATACAAAGGGATAATGAATTATTCTATTATTGCCTAAAAATAAGTGTATAAGAAAAAAGAAGTTGCAGAAGGTAGTAGATGAACGAAGAGGGTATTCGAACAAGGACTTCTAGTTCAAAGTCAAATTGGTTAACCATCTTAACCAAACCAATCTTTTATGAAACGTGGAAATTTCTAAAATATTTTGTGATTTGAAGCAAATGCTTCACTTGCTTTATAAAAATGGACGGGTCTGCTTATAGTATATGCACGAAAATAGGTCGTATTTGGATTTTTTTCCTAAAAAAGATTATAACATCATATATAGTTTTTTTTGGATCGACCGATTACATCATATAGATAGTAAAAATTATTAACTTTGGATCTAGTTGTGAAAAATAATTTGTTCGACGACAATATTCTACTAACTAAACCCGTGATTAAATCCAGAAACATTTTAATAATCCGTAATCTTTCTAATAACTTTACGTTACCACCATCGTGTTTCTTTCAACGGGAAATTGAAGACTCAGAAACTCGGGACGACGCCGAATCCGCCGTAGACTCCGACGTCTCCTCCGTCATTGCCTCTCGAATCCGTTCGCTTCGCAAAACGTCCTTTGATCCTCGGCCTCATCTCAGCGTAAGCTTTACGCGATGCGTACCGTATCGTCTTCTCGAATTTCCTATTCTTCCTCTTCTCTCTGTACCTCAAAACCCTAGCCTCCCTCTCCGCCGGAGATAGCTGCACGGCTGGTGTTGTCGTCGTCATAACTCCGCCTTCAGGCACCAGCGCTACATCTAGTGATGCCGACGATCCCTAACATTTCACAAACTCGCATCAGATCAATTTTTCCAGATCCAGAAGAGGACCACAGAAGCAAATTGTTGACCTAATCTAACTGGATTTCTTCGGATTTTCTATATAACCGTCAAGATCTGATTGATTTGATTTCCATGGCGGCAGCTAAACCCCAGAAATTGCAGATTGATGAAAAGAGAGAGAGAGAGTTTCATACAGTTTGATTATTAATGCAGCTGAATCCGTGTGGGAAGGTTTTGGAAGCGGAGATATCGAAATTGAAGTAATCTTCGTTGAGAAACAGCTTGTTCTTGACAGGAACGACTCCATCGTTGCCGGAGCTATTCTCCGACGCCTCCATCTTCGCAGAGTAATCCAGATCCGAAAACAAATTAGGGATTTCTACTCCTCCTCCGTACTTGATACTCGGATTAGGCAAAAGCCAAGACGCAGCCTCCATGCTGACGTCAGCGTCTTCGTCGACGAAATTGACCGATGATGCGGATTTGGCCGATCCTCCTCCGGGAGCAGCGTCGTAGAAAGGCGTGACGGGGACGCGCTCGTGGCGGCGAGAGAGTGGATTCGCGGAGTGGATGTCTCGGTCGCAAGTGACGCAGAGCGCTGCCGCATCCGCCTTGCACGTGACGTGTGCGGGAGCTTGCTCGCAGACCTCGCAGAGCCAGACTCGCTCGTGACGCAAGGCGAGTTTGTTCGCCGTGTGGATCTTCCCGTCGCATTCGCCGCAGAGAAACGCCGCGTCCGCGCGGCAGAACAGAGTCGCGGCCGCCGATTTGCACGAATCGCACAGTCTCGCCGACGACATGATTCTCTCTCTCTCTCTCTATATCTCTATTTTTTGTTTTAAAGAGATTGGAGTCAGCTTCTTCTTCTCTCTTGACTCTTCATGGTCTGAAAGTGGCGACTGTGACGGACGCGCCGGGTGTGGAGTGTGGGTCCATGGAGATCTGTGAATAGCTAATAGAGAAATGACACGTCAGCAAACCTTAGCCGAATAGTTGAAAATTTGAGAGACATTACGGAGAAGTGGGGACATGGCCTGTTTTTTGACATGACGCTGCGTCAGCGGTAGCGACCGAGTAAAACAGCTTTGGCGGAGAGAAGATGACACGCCGGTAAGAGAAAAACTGTCGCAGAAGATGAACGCCGATGAAGATTGGAGTGTCGTTGTTAGTTTCAGCGTCTCATCTCATGCCGTCGGCGATTCATCGGCTGTTATCCAAGACTATTCTAAAATTATTATTCTTAAGTTATGTTGTCGTATATCTTGTTGCTCCATCACCGCTGACGTCGTTTTGCTCTGTCGTAGCCGCTATCGCAGCGTCATGTAAAAGAACAAGCCCACAATCATGTAAAGTAAGGTGCATTTATCGGTTTCATGTTCTTATGGACTTTCACAAAACGAAAATGGAAGTTCGGATCTAAAACGGGTGTGTAACTATGAAGCTAAAAGCTATTTCTAGTTCCTGGCCTTTTTGATCTATAATCTCCTCGGATCGAAAGCTATATGGTCTATTAACCACTGCGATAAAGAAGTTTACTCCTTCTATTGCGATCAATTATCAAAATGATAAGATCATGGCCGTTCTAAAGTCATATAGCATGCACACTGATGAGGACATCAAATCCAAGTCTATACCAAATAAGAGGAGAAGGTAATCCATGAAGAGTCTATGGTGGAACACACTAAAACATGTTCCAACAAGCAAGCCATTTACGCGAGACAGTTTTTGTGAGATAGACCAATTGGCGGCCCAACAGAGTTTCAAGCCCAATCATATCCAACCCAGCTACGAGTCCACACATCATGTTTTGTTGACCCATCAAGGAGTCCATAACAATGGAGATCCACCCAAGAACATGTCCGACCCGACCTCAGCTTCACCCATCTTCCCACGGATCATATCAAAGCCATTTAAGGAAAGTTTCCCATTTCCTTGGTTGGGCGTGTCCCAAAGCTTTATAAGGAAACCAGGGGATCTACTCTTTCATATAGAGGCTCCACAACACGTCCCTAGCTGCATCTTTCCACACTTGATCCACCCAAGACCAAACTTACCATATTTGGACCCGAAAGCATTCAAAGAGCAATGGTAATTCTTCTTTCGACCTATGAGCGTGATGAATACTTTCTACACCTACAAGAGGATTCCAAGAAGTCATGGATTCATGCCTAAGTTGTCTAGATACAAAGAACATTCGCATTTGCCTTATTTGGCCTAAAATCGAGGATTAAATGCCATATCAATCAACCTTTTGATTGATTTATCATTTAGTTTGATTTATTTGTATTTATATTGATTTATTTTCTGATTTATTGTTTTAAAACACCCATGGACGAGCCTATAAAAGCTCAGCTCTTGTTTCATTTGTAAGCACCCTTGATCATTGTACACCGTCGTTATAGTGTATGAGAGACATATGTCTGCATTTTGAGTACTGTCTAACGTGTTTTAAAACTGATATTAATTAAACACTTTTTGTAAGTATATTTATATTGGAATTTTTTGTTGATAACCCGAATTTAATTTTTCCCTCACCAATACAATTGGAATATCTCTCCGAAAATTACAATTGACTGATCTATTTTCCCCAACGATTCGACCCAAGATAATATCTCACCCCAATTTCAACGACTCGTAACAAACTCCAACGCGTGAGCTACACTCTCGTTAACGGTAAAGACGAAGCTCCTGAGTCTTGAATCTCCGATCAGCAAGAAGATGACAAAAACGACGACGTTGTACTCTTTAGTAAACACGCGATTAAACCAAAATCAATCACCTGATTTCCGCGTCGGTTTACTCCAAGTTCCTAAACCGGAAACTTTTTTTTTTTTTCCTTCCAGCTGGTTATATCAAACCAATATCCGACATATGTATCTCTTATGGGTCCCGATCACAAATACGTGTTGAGTTTTATCTCATAAGGAAGCAAGTATTTAGTGAACCTGTCATTGATATTATAACTCTTTAGATGAAACTAAGCCAATACTAAACAAACCAATAATAAGTAAAGATGAGAAGATACATTGTTGAGGGAAGATCGTTAAGTATATGAAGATGACTTTAGCCACTTCCCGACTTCAATGTATTACTCAACCTGATGATCAAAGATGGGGAATAAGTAAAACATTTGTACCACTTTTGAGTTACCAATCGAATTCTTTAGTAAAAAGCCGCATTCTTACGAGGTTTAGAAAAAAAAACTATATTCAGTTGGGAAACAAACGGAACCAAGACTGCCCAAAACAATCCTGGTGTATAAATCGAATAGTCTTTCATTAAACTATACAGAAATAATGTTGTCCACATGGTCACATGAAATAGAAATAGGCATAACAATATCATCAAGATGACACCTTAGGTCATCATACTTTGCGATACCTCCAATTCTAACTCTTCTAGTCACATTGTTCTTCTTTAAATCCCAATAGAAAGGCTCAAAGTCACCTTCAGCAGTTAAAATCGGCCCAAAAATGATCTCCCCAACGTCAGTGGTGCCGCAAAGTCTTAGTTTAAGATGCCGAAAAACCTAAAGTCTTGGACCAAATCTGCTTCTTAACATCATCAAGAATCCACAAACTATAACTATTATCATTGGTGGCACAAAAGCAGACTAGTTTCCCTTGGTAGTCCTTTTCTTTAGGTGCTTCCATGAGAAGTAACTGTTCAGATCCAACGTCAAAACTCACAATCACAAAGCTGTTCGATGGATCTGCAATAGCTCCATAATACAATACAGCTCCATTGATGCATAATGCATTAGTACTAGGATGATAACTGATACTACTTTCGACCCTCCTCCACGACGAAAAAGAAGATTGTCCGCCTCCTCTCAACGTACATACACTATGTTCAACAGGTCCGAATATGTCGCGCAACATCGTGCCCAAAACCTTGTACTGATCATTGCTTGTGTCGTATCCCAAGTACATAAAACATATATAAAGCTTAGGATCAAGCCCGATTAATGGGTCATTAGGTAACCTTAGGATTTGTCTTGTTGTTGGATTACATATCACAAAACCAAGATCCCCGAGAGAAAGACAGATGATGCCACAGACAGAACTGGAGAAGCCCATGTAACGACAATGAGAGATTCTTGAGTCGACCGGCATGTCGTGTTTGGATACGATTGATGAATGAATGGTTTGAATCTTGGGGATGAAGAGGTGAAGAGAAAAAGAGCAGTCGCCTCTCATTACCGCGATGAATACTGTAGCCGAGGAGAATACGAGGTCGAGACAGAGACGGAAGACATGAAAGAGTTGATGAATGATCGGCTACGGATGATGGAACACCATTATTAAGAAAACACCAAAACAAAATTATTGTGAACCTGTCATTTGATATAAACTAGAGTGAGTTACACTGTTGGACACTTTCTATTTAATCTATGGTAATTGAGTAGCATTATTGATGCAGAGTATTGAGAATATATACAAAGGAAGGGAGATCTCTATACAACGGTAAGAATATCTAATATTAACTATAGGAGCAATTAGAGGAGATGACTTGATATGAGACATATTTGTTTCCATATTCTATCACACCCCCTCAAGACGGACGGCCTGAAGAGAGTCTGATCTTGACAGAGAGAGTTTGGAAGCGTGCTCAGGGGAGTTGGTTCGTGAGAGTATCGGCTAACTGGTATGCAAAAGTGACGTGAGTTACTTGCACCTGGACGGATTGAACAAATTGTCGTACAAAGTGGTAATCCAAAGCGATATACTTCATCCGAGAATGAAAAACAGGGTTTGCTGCCAAGTATGTAGCACCAATGTTATCACAATAGATGACTGGCTTTGTGGTGACATTGATGCCCAGTTCTGATAGAAGAGATGAAATCCAACATATTTCAGTAGTGGTAGCGGCTAATGAGCGGTATTCAGCCTCAGTTGAAGAACGAGCGACGCCGGTGTGTTTCTTTGAAGACCAAGCAATGGGGTGACTTCCAAGATATACAATATATGCACTTGTGGAGGTATATTCGTCTTTATTGCCGGCCTAATCATCATCCGTGAAGGCATGAAGATCTGGCTTGTTGGTTGCCCGTAGATAGAGGCTGTGAGACATAGTGCCGGAGAGGTAGCGAAGAATACGTTTGACAGCTGTCCAATGCTCAGTGGTTGGGCGGGTGCATATATTGAGATAATTTGTTGACGGGGAATGAGATGTCTGGCCGTGTGAGGGAGAGATATTGAAGACTTCCCACAATTGTGCGATACTCCATTGCATCGTCCAAGGCGGTTCCCGAGAGGAGTGTGAGCGATGAGTTTGCATCCATTGGCGTTGACACATGTTTAGCATCCGTCATGTTTGCCTTGTGTAGTAAATCTGCAATATAACGACGTTGTGTTAGATGTACTCCATCTTTTGTATGAGTTACTTTAATACCTAAAAAATAAGAAAAATCACCCAAATCTTTAAGGGAAAAACATTTAGAAAGGGAATCGATAAACCGAGAAATATGAGATGGGCTGTTGCCCGTGACGATGATGTCATCCACATAAACAAGCATGTAGAGGATGATATCGTGCTGCTTATAGATGAACAAGGAGGCATCCACAACGGAGTTTGTGAACCCGGATTGGAGAAGAAATGTGCGCAGCTTGTTGTACCAAGCTCTCGAAGCTTGTTTAAGGCCGTAGATTGCTTTGTGGAGTTTGCAGATCGCTTGAGGATTGTCTTTCTCTTGAAAACCAGGCGGTTGGATCATATACACCTCGTCTCGAAGATGACCTTGGAGAAAGGCATTGTTGACATCAAGTTGTCGCATAGGTTAATCACGTGACACGGCTGTGCTAAGCACGATACAGATGGTGGCAGGCTCGACGACCGGACTAAACGTGTCTTGGTAGTCAATTCCAGGCCTTTGATTGTAGTCTTTAGCAACGAGTCGAGCCTTATATCTGTCAATAGTCCCATCGGATAATCGTTTGATTGTAAACACCCACCTGCAACCAACAATATTAGAGGCATTAGTTGAACAAACCAGATCCAAAGTGTGATTTCATATATCTGAATTGATCTCATCACTCATTGCTCTACGCCAATGAGGACTTTTCAGAGCTTCGGCGACTGTTCTCGGGATGGTTTCCGAGTCTTGTGAAATGGTGGTATGAAGATTAAGCTTCTGAACCGGTTTTCGGGTACGGTTGTTTGTTTGTGTTGGTGCTGGCGGAGGAGGCGGAGGCTGAGCCGGAGACAGTGCTGGCGGTGGAGGCTGAGCCAGAGACGGTACTGGCGGTGGAGATGGAGTAGGCGAGGGAACCACCGATGAAGGAAGTGACGGTGGAGAATGTGAAGATTCTGAACCTGAAACAGAGGAAGAAGGAATCAAGGGTGTTAAAATAGGGGAACTCTGTTCTGATGAAGGCATTGCAGCAGCATGAGGCACTTGACGAGTTGGCTGCGGGATGACGGTGACTAAAGGATAAGAAGAAGTTTCTGGTTCCGGATTATCAGAGATATCAGAAATTTCTATTGGAGAATTAACTGAGAAGGGAAAACCAGTTTCGTGAAAAACGACATGTCGAGATGTATAAATCTGAGAAATAGCCCTATCTAGGCAAAAATAGGCGCTTTGCGAGATGGAGTACCCAAGAAAGACACATGGTGTCGATCGAGCATCTAATTTATGAGATGCATAAGGTCTTAACCATGGAAAACATAAACACCCGAAAACACGTAATTTTGATAATTCGGAGCATGACCATAAAAGCTTTGAAAAGGGTTTTTAAAATCAAGAGTCGGTGTTGGCATACGGTTTATAAGGTAAACAGCCGCACCAAAAGCATAAGTCCAATAAGACTTGGGCATAAAAGCATGAGACAGAAATGCTAAGCCCGCCTCAACTATATGTCGATGACGTCTCTCAGCAATACCATTATGCTCAGGCGTGTGAGGTGGACTGGTCATATGTAAAATACCGTGACTCGAGAGGAATGGTCGAAGACCAATGTATTCACCCCCATTATCAGTATAGAGAGTTCTTAACTTGGATTGAAATTGATTTTCAACCAAAATTTTGAACGTCGTAAAAACATTGTAAACTTGAGATTTTTGTTTCAAAGGATACAACCAAGTGTATCTAGTAAAGTGATCAACAAAAATAACGTAGTACTTAATAGAGCAACTTGTGCATTTTATTAATAGAGCAAGAAGAACATGGCTGAGCCATTGAAGAAATAGGTAAATGAAATTGAGAAACTAGTTTTTGAAGAATAGATAAAGCAGGGTGTCCTAAACGAGAATGCCAATCGGATAAGCTGGCTTTAACAGTGGAGGCAAAGGCGAGAGATGGTGGTTCGGAGGATGACGATTTGGGCCACTCATAAGTACCATCCTTAGGCTTGCCTTCCAGACGAAGAGCCCCCGTTTGTAAATCCTGAACCTGAAAATACGTTGGAGTAAAGGTAATAACAACACCATTAGTCTTACATAGTTGAAAAAGAGATGAGATTTTTATCAAGAGATGGTACACATAAAACATTATTTAAGTGAAAAAGACGTGTATAAGAGGGAAAGGAAAAAGAACCAGAGTGCGTAATTGGTAATGCCGAGCCATCACCAAGATGCACATCATCACCACCACCATACGGATTGTGAACGGAGAGGTTGCCCAAATCAGATGTCATGTGATGCGAGGCACCCGAGTCTACAAGCCAGATAGAAGAGTCGGATAGTATAGCGGCATTAGCACGAGGCTGCCATGACTGGTAAGTTGGTGGTTGCTGCCACTGCTGAAAGCTTGACAGTTGTTGCGAAGACGGTT
Organism: Eutrema heterophyllum; assembly: GCA_002933915.1. Taxonomy (NCBI): domain Eukaryota; kingdom Viridiplantae; phylum Streptophyta; class Magnoliopsida; order Brassicales; family Brassicaceae; genus Eutrema; species Eutrema heterophyllum. The sequence goes on from PKMM01053882.1 coordinate 691,793, forward strand.
GCTGCCACGGCGGAACAGAGGACAATCCTCGGATCATGCAAAATTCAGGGAAAAATATTGCACTATGGCCGTGCACACCACAAGCTTGACACCTTCCTTGATATGGTTTTGTAAAATGGTGCTGGTTGGTGTTGTTGTGACCGTAGACACGAGCCGGAGAATAAGAGGTGGTGTTACGGTTTTGATTGTAGTGTGTTGATCGATGCTGCTGACGCGGACGAGTATCAGTGGCATTAGCCACCACAGGAACACCGGAGGAAGATTCGGTACAGAGAATCATAACTTCACTATTCACCAGGCGTTTATACAACTCGGTGTAAGAGATCGAGTTGTCTTGGCCATGAATGGCGTCAATCTCGGGCTTGTAATCTTCACTAAGCCCAGCAAGGATATCTTCCGTAAGGTCTTCTGGATCTATAAGCTTGCCAAGGAGTGCAAGATCGTCAGATTTGGCTATCATCATGCGAAGGTACTCGCTGATCGATTTTGTCCCTTTGACACACATCCTGATCTGATATCGGAGGTGGCGGATGTGTCCGCGAGTAGGATTACCAAATGCTGTAGCAAGGCTGTCCCAAAATTCCTTTGTCGTAGTCGCTGTGGAGACTAAGGATTGAACAGATTGCGAAATCGTACCAATGATCGCACTATACATAAGGCGATCTTGACGTCTCCAAGGAGGGTATTGCGGATTTGGAGTCGAGACGGCATTAACTACCGTTGTCGGAGCAGGAGCATCAGGAGAGCCATCAATGTACTGTTGAAGTTCATGACCCTAGAGCAACGCACGGACTTGGCGACACCACATGAGATAATTCTGATTTGTGAGCTTGATAACACTAGACATGTTAACAGACAATAACGTGCTCTATGGATCCTGTGTGTTGAACACAAATGTGCGTTCATCAGTGGAGTCGGAGGCCATGATAATGATAGGTAAAAGAGAAAGATGAATTGCAGAGAAGAGAAGAGAGATCACGAGTATGGAGAGAAAAAGACACATAAGAAGAAGAAGAAGAAGAAGAAGAAGAATAAGAAGCGGCGGAAGAGAGGTAAGGAAAGTAGGTTAAAACCTATTGTGCTCTGATACCATATTGAATCTGTGGTAATTGAGTGAGTATTATTGATGCAGAGTATTGAGAATATATACAGAGGAAGGGATATCTCTATACAACGGTAAGAATATCTAATATTAATTATAGGAGCAATTAGAGGAGATGACTTGATATGAGACATATTAATTACCCTAATGTGTAGACTAATTAGAGGAGATGACTTGATGTGTTTTTTAAACACATCAATTATCCTAATGTGTAGATTACCGCAATCATAACGGTGTTTCGTTTTAGTACTTAGGGATCGAATCCACAGAGAGAAAGAACATCACAATAAGAATACAAGAAACTACTTAAGCTAAGCTAAACGATTTTTGTTGGTTTTTGTTCTAAGAACTAATTACAATAAAGCTAAAAATAAAAGACAGAGAATAAAAACATACAAGACAATTAAAATTATTACAAGCTAGTTTAAGAAATACAGATTAGAAAACAAGACACTAAAATCGGTTTTACTCAAGGAAACAAAGATATGGATCGTAGGAAATGGTATTCGATTAGGAGTATTCGATGATTCACTAATGAAGTTTCTAATCACTCAATGAGCTTGTTCTATGGCAAGGAACACACAAATAGCTTAACTCACTCTCATGATGCTAAACCTTTCATTGATAATTTGGATTAGCTAATTTTCCAATTGCAACCAAATTATCAACAAGCATAAAACGCAAGTCCTTTTTAGCCAATTAATGATCATTAGTCATGATTTCCACCTTGCTAAGCATCAAAAACATGTTTAGAAATCTTCTAGACAATTTACCAAACCTCTTCCAAGTGTAAATTGACCATGATCTAGAAATTGAGTAGCTAGTTCAATCCTAGCCTTAAGACCACTTCTAAACATGAGAACTTCTATAATCTTGTTCTAAACATCAAAAGATCATCATCTATCCCTCTAAATCAACCATTTCCACAATCCATAATGAAACTACTCACACACAACTAAATCACAAAAAAACCCGAACAAAAGCAATACATAGTGAAAATAAGAAGATTGATGGAAGGAAATTAAGAAAATCTTCACTAAAATGGTGTAGATCTTGAATGATTCATGAACACAAGAGGAGAGAAGAGAGAGGTTTAATTAGAACAGTAAAAAAAAGCAGATATGATGATTTTTTCGTTTGTGGAGAGTTAGTAAGAAAGCACTTCTAAGTGTAGAATATATTACAAAAAGGGTTGGACCCAAAGTCAAGCCAAAAGTCGTAACACAATCTTGATCGGTTTGGGGGATCGGTTTGAAACCGATCCCATTTGTTAACTTTCTGCCATCGACTTCTTCGATCGGTTTGAAACTGATCGTTCTTGATATTTTTGCGGGATCGACCTTGGGGATCGGTTTTAAACCGAGCGCACGTTGATTTTCGCTCCTCTCGCGCTTCCTTCGATCTTTGCGATCTTTCTTCGAACTCCCACCGTCTCCTTTCATCCAAGCTGATCCAAGTCACTCCCAAACACCTGAGAAAGGCTTCAGCAAGCCAAAAAGAACACAAAACAACCTATGACATCTAAAATGCAATGAGACTCGTTTTGGACCTAAATGGAATGTATATACAATGAAAACTAGATGAAACACAAATAAAACAAAGGAAAATATGAAACTCAAGGTGGTAAAATACAGTGATATCAACTCCCCCGGACTTGCCTTTTGCTTGTCCTCAAGCGAATAAAGCAAAGCAAACCAAGGAGAGAGGTTTGAAGACGGAGACTCATATCCAAAAGGAAACACACAAAACTTTCAACTCAATGTCCTTAGGTAAACATGTCATGATGCAAAAATCGCTTCTACTCTCACGAACTTCTCCATACCTATCGCAACTCGAATCTTTTACTCAAATGCCTAAGACTTCAGAATCTACAAGCATTCCTATCAACCAACTCTTTAACATTCATTTAGATATTTTCAAGTGCGGTCTCGCAAAAAGGGAATCTAAAGCATTCTCAATCGGTTTTGGTGGAAAAGGCTTGAAAGCATAATGCATGAGGAGGTTCAAATTTTTCGGGTGACTTACTCTCACAAAAGCGTAATGCATGACAATACAAAAAAGCAAGGAAGGAATTGAATAAAGATGTATCAAAGATTATCTTCCATCCTATCCTAGCTTTCTAATCTCTCGTCTTATGCTCATTGCCTCGCAATCTCTTATCCCGTAAGTAAAACCCAAAGCCCATTTGGCTAGATATATACATTGAACACATCCTCATTTCTTTTTCTTTTCTTTCTCAATCGAGAGTTTAGACAACTTTGAATACAAGTTTCTTTCCTAGAGTTTCTCGCTTTCTTTTCTCTTTTCTTTTCGCACCTTAGGCTCTTTCTTAGCCTTCACCCGATTTTCTCTCACCATTTCCCTCACTTCACTCACCATTCATTCCAGCTTATCTGAACCATTCTATCTCCCAACTCCCAAGTCATTCGTCTAAGGAAGATAAGCCTTATCGTTCCTTTTCTCTTACAAGTTTTTTCAATTGTATGCATTTTCAAGAAAAAACCTCACTCACAAATGACAAGGGTTTGAAACAATTGGCTTAGGTGATTAGGCGGGGGAACTACCCCAAAAATGAGGATAGCTACTCGAATTAGCACAAGAGTGGCAAAGTGGATAAGAAAATTCGAGTATATATATTAAGACCATGAGAATGCATTTCGAACCCTTAGGCGAGACAAATAATGTTCAAGTTTGGTTCAGGTAAATAGAGTTGGAATCAAATCACAGCAAGCTACATCCTAATCAAAGACAAGCAAGCCAAGAGATCAAAGCATGGATTTTCCAATTTTTCAAAGCGATTTATGAATCATAACATGTTTAACAAGGGCAATGTTTTCAAAGTTCATGTGTATAATCATTGTCCCCTATGCAAATGAATGCAATCGAACATGTTTCTAGACTCAATCCTATTAAAATGAGAAATGAAAAATCAAATTCTAAATGAGAAAGAAGATTTTCATTTTTTTTTAATTAATTAAATTTTTTTTTTTATATTGTTAACTTACCTGGGCGTTGGATCGGAGGAGATCGATCGATCCAAGGCTGCTTGGTCGATCCAGAAACTGATCGCGGTTTTAAACCCGATCAGGCAAACCGATCGATGGAATCTTGATCGGTTTCAAACCGATCGATGGAATCTTGATCGGTTTCAAACCGATCAATGGAATCTTGATCGGTTTCAAACCGATCGGTGATACCGATCCAGCATGTCTGGACTTGTGATTTTTCTCGTTTTGATCCCGAACGTTCTCCTGCGAATCCCCATTCCCTGTAATACTAAATCACACTAAAACAAAGATGAAATCAAGCTTAAAACAAACATATAAACATATTTACAAAGGATATCATGGGATTTCCTCCCAAGTGCGCTTGTTTTAAGTCACTAAGCTTGACTTTGTTGACGCCTCATGCGTTTTGGGGGTCGGAAAGAGGAATCATGGCCTGTTCCTCGATCGTAACGTCTGCCAAGTATGGCTTGCAATACTGCCCATTCACTGTGAAGTCTCCCCCGAACTTGTTCCACAGTACTATCGCTCCATAGGGATGGACTTCTTTTATCGTGAACGGTCCCGACCATCTCGACTTTAACTTTCTGGGAAACAATTTCAACCTTGAGTTGAACAACAGGACTTGGTCCCCGGTTTTGAAGTCTCTCTTCAGGATCTTTTTGTCATGGAAGGCTTTCATTCATTCTTTGTACATCCTTGAGCTCTCATAAGCTCCTTATCGGGTTTCCTCAAGCTCTTGCAATTGTATCAACCTCTTTTCGGAGGCTGTCTTGAGGTCGAAGTTCAGGAGCTTGGTCGCCCATAACGCCTTGTAATCCATTTTCACTGGTACATGGCATGACTTCCCGTAAAGCAGGTTGAACGGGGTTGTTCCGATTGGCGTCTTGTAGGCGGTTCGATACGCCCATAGAGCGTCATCCAGCTTTGTAGCCCAATCCTTCTTCGTTTTTCCCACCGTCTTCTCCAGAATTGCCTTGATTTGACGGTTTGATACCTCCACTTGGCCAGATGTTTGGGGATGATAAGGTGTTGTGACCTTATGCTTGACGCCATGTCTCTTCAAAAGCCCTTCAAATATTTTGTTGATGAAGTGGCTTCCTCCATCACTTATGACCACACGTGGAACTCCAAACCTTGGAAAGATGATGCTCTTAANCCTTGTAATCCATTTCCACTGGTAAATGGCATGACTTCCCGTAAAGTAGGTTGAACGGGGTTGTTCCGATTGGCGTCTTGTAGGCGGTTCGATACGCCCATAGAGCGTCATCCAGCTTTGTAGCCCAATCCTTCTTCGTTTTTCCCACCGTCTTCTCCAGAGTTGCCTTGATTTGACGGTTTGATACCTCCACTTGGCCAGATGTTTGGGGATGATAAGGTGTTGTGACCTTATGCTTGACGCCATGTCTCTTCAAAAGCCCTTCAAATATTTTGTTGATGAAGTGGCTTCCTCCATCACTTATGACCACACGTGGAACTCCAAACCTTGGAAAGATGATGCTCTTAAACAATTTCACAAGAACCTTAACATCATTCGTTGGACTCGTTATGGCTTCCACCCATTTCGATATATAGTCAATCGCTACAAGGATGTATTGGTTGCCATACGAGGACGAGAATGGACCCATGAAATCAATGCCCCAAACGTCAAACACCTCGACTTCAAGAATTGGGGTTTGAGGCATTTTGTTCCTCTTGTTTATGTTTCCTTTCCTTTGGCATGCATCACACTTAGATATGTACTCATAAGCATCCTTAAACATCGTAGGTCACCAAAATCCTGCTTGTAGAGCTTTTTGGACCGTCTTGAATGTTGCAAAATGTCCTCCATAGTCTGATCCGTGATTGCAAAACAAAATTTCGGAAGTCTCCTCTTCCAAAATGCATCTTCTAAAGAGTCCATCGTTGCAACGCCTATAGAGATAAGGCTCATCCCAAAAGTAATGTCGGACATCTTTGTAGAACTTCTTCTTTGAATACCCTCGGAGATTCGGTGGTTCTTTCTCAATTGTCAAAAAGTTGACAAAATCTGCATACCAAGGCAAGCTAACTTCCATGGTGTTCATCGACAGCATTTCTTTCATCATAAAATCCGCCTTGTGTAAAGCTCGGATCAGGTTCACTTGTTCTTCGGGCAATGAGTCATCGATGAGAATTGTCTCTTCATTCCTCATCCTTGATAAATGATCAGCTACTCCATTCTCAATCCCTTTTTTGTCTTTGATCTCAAGGTCGAACTCTTGTAGGAGAAGACCACCTCAACAATCTCGGTTTGGCGTCTTTCTTAGCCATCAAATATCTCAGCGCAGCATGGTCGGTGTGCACAATGACCTTTGAACCCACCAAGTAGGATCGAAATTTCTCGAAGGAATAGACAATCGCCAAGAGTTCCTTCTCCGTTGTTGCATATCTTACTTGTGCATCGTCTAGAGTCCAACTCGCGTAATAGATCACATGGAGCTTTTTATTCTTCTTTTGACCCAATACTGCCCCGGCAGCGTAATCACTCGCATCACACATTACTTCAAATGGCAAACTCCATTCCGGTGGCTGTACAATAGGTGCACTCACCAAAGCATATTTCAACTTCACAAAGGCTTCGTGGCATTCTTCATCAAAGACAAAGTCGACATCCTTGCATAAGAGTCTTGTGAGCGGTCTTGCAATTTTTGAGAAGTCTTTTATGAATCTTCTATAGAACCCAGCATGTCCCAAGAAGCTTCTTATTCCCTTGACCGTTGATGGAGGTTCTAAAGTCACCATAACTTCAATCTTTGCCTTGTCAACTTCGATCCCATTTTCAGAAATCCGATGCCCGAGAACAATTCCGTTCTTCACCATGAAATGGCATTTTTCCCAATTTAGAACGAGACTCGTGTCTTTACATCTTTTGAGCACCCTGCACAAATTAGAAAGACAACCACCAAACGAAGAACCATATATAGAGAAGTCATCCATAAAAACTTACATTATATCTTCAATGTAATCGGAGAAGATAGACATCATACACCTTTGAAAAGTCGCGAGTGCATTACACAAACCAAACGGCATCTTTCGATAAGCAAATGTACCATATGGGCAAGTGAAAGTCATCTTATCTTGGTCGCTCGGGTGTATTGGTATTTGATAGAACCCCGAGTAACCATCGAGGAAGCAATAATATGAATAGTTTGCAAGTCTTTCAAGCATTTGATCAATGAATGGCAAAGGAAAATGATATTTCCTAGTTGAGAAATTCAGTTTCCTATAGTCAATACATACTCTATGGCCTGTGATGGTTCTGGTTGGGATCAATTGTTCTTTTTCATTTTTGATCACGGTCATTCCCCCTTTCTTTGGAACTACATGAATCGGAGAGATCCAAGTACTATCCGAGATTGGATAGATCACTCCCGCTTCTAGCAGTTTCAAAATTTCTTTTTTAACTACTTCTTTCAAGTTGGGTTTAACCTTCTTTGGTGTTCAATTGAAGCTTTAGATTCATCCTCTAAATGAATTCTATGCATGCACAATGATGAAGAAATTCCTTTTATTTATTTCAGAGAATAGCCTATAGATTTTCTATACTTTTTCAATTTATTCAAAAGCATAGATGATTCCTCCTCATTCAATGCATCATTTATGATAACCGGATATGTAGAGTTTGGTTCAAGAAATGCGTACCTTAGACCATTGGGCAACGGTTTGAGCTGAAGTTGTGGAGCGTTGAGTTCACTCCAATCATCCTCCACACTAGTCTTACCATTGCTAGTGTCTTCTTTTTCCTTCACCTCGATGCTTTCTCCTAACTCCGAGAAGTGTGCTTCCTTATTCCATGGTGGATGAGAGTCAAGAATTTTCCCATATTCGATTGCCTCTTCGTTCACAAGCTCAAATTCTTCGCTCCCTTGTGTGAGGGCTACTTCTAGAGCATCTTCCATGCTTAACTCCACCAAGTACTCATCAACCATGTCATCTAAGGTTTCTATGTAGAAAACCCTTCCTTCTATTGTTGGGTTCTTCATCACTTCCATTATGTTGAATTTCAGAACGAGATCTCCCAAGTGTAGATTGATCATGCTCTTCTTCACGTCAATGATGGCACCTGCGGTTGCTAAGAAAGGTCTTCCCAAGATTATGGGATCTGATGGTTCTTCATCCATCTCTAGCACCACGAAATCAGTAGGGATAATGCAGTTCCTAACTGTCAACGACAAGTCTTCAAGAATCCCAATCAGAAATCGAATTGTTCTATCCGCTAGGACTAGTGAAATTCTCGTCTTCTTGAAATTAGTGTATCCAAGCCTCTTAGAAACCGTCAGTGGCATGAGGCTCACGCTTGCACCGAGATCGACCAGACTTTTTCCAAAGGACAAAGGTCCTAGTGTGCAAGGTCGCGTGAAGCTGCCTAGATCTTTAAGCTTCTTAGGCAAGTTGTTTTGGATTATGGCACTACACTCATGGTTAATCACTACCATGGCCTCTTCAAGTTGACTTCTCTTGGTCATAACGTCCTTGAGGAGCTTGTTGTATGTTGGACACTCAAGCATCAGATCAGCAAATGGTATGGTTACTTGAACCGTTCTCATGATCTTCTTGAATTTTTCAAATTGTTTGTCCATGATTTGCTTCTTGAATCTTCCGGGAAATGGAATTTTTGGTTCGTAAGGTGGAAGAATGAAATCCACTTTCTTTTTGATGATTCCAGATGATCTCCCTTCATTCTTCTTCTCTTGACCCTCAGAAATTGGATCATTCAAAGCATTATTTCCTTCATTTTGCGCCGGGATCGGGTTAAAACCGATATGAGGAACCGATCCAGCTGGATCGATCGATCTGGAGCTGCTTGATAGATCTGGAAATGACTCACAATTTTTTGTACGCTACCTCTGATCGGTGTCAAACCGATTGGTCAAACCAATCTTAGGCTCGGCGATCGGTGAAACCGATCCCATCTTCTGGTCATGCAAAATTTCACCCAAATCTTCAAATCCGTCTTGACTTGGTTCCTCAACCTCTACCACAACTTGTTCCCTTGTTGGTAGTTCAGTTCCACTCCTCAATGTGATTGTGGCAATACTCCTTCGGGTTTGCTTCAGATTTACCGGGTAAAACTCCGCTCGGTCCTTTAGATGTTGAAGCTACTTGAGCAATCTGGTTGTCCAAGCCTTTTACATGTGTTGACAAGTGCTCAATTTTGGCGTTCAGCTCGTTGTACACTCCATCGACTTTGTTGTTGATATCCACCATCTTCTTGGTAAGTTCAATTTGCCCTTTAGCTTGGCCTTCCAAAATCTGTTGGAGCATACTTTGCACATCATTTTGTGCCCCTTGGTTTGATGAGCCTTATTGAGCTTGGTTGTTATTTGGCCTTGGTTGATAGCCCTGCTGGTAGTTTGAGTTGTAGTTCCCTTGGTTTGATTGAAAACCTCCTCGATTAGGCTTGAAACCTCCTTGATTCGAATAAAAGAAATGTCTAGGTTGGAAACCTTGTTGTTGGAACCCTTGTCCTTGTTGTTTCTGTTGAGGAGGGTAGACTTGGTTCTGAGGATTCTCCACATTGTTGCTTCTATAAGACAGATTCGGATGGTTCCGATAGTTTTGGTTGAATCCCCCTTGGTTTCCTATGTAGTTGAGTTATTCTTGGGATTCTTCACTTCCCTCTTTTACCACTTCTTGGTATATTTGTTGTTGCCTTTGAAACTCTCCTACATAGTTGATCGATCTTTGGTTCACAAGTAAAACTTTGTCCAACTTGTCGTTGATGTCCTTGAACCTTTGATCTTCATACTTTGTATCCCTCACCGTTCGATCATATTCACCTCCATAACCTTGATCACTTTGAGCTAGATTCTCAACTAGTATCTCTCCATTAACAACGTCTTGGCTAGCAAAACTTCCATTGCTTGCCGTGTTCAAAGCTAGTTGGTATTTCTCTAGAACTCCGCGGTGTAGGATCCCGAGAAGTGCTTCTTTGGAGACTCCATGGTGGGGACTGATATGCTCAAATTAATACCCTAAAAGTACTAAAGCAGTTGTTGTAGTAAGTGTAAGGGTCGAACAAAAGAACTCAGAATATCACGCAATAGATTATGTAGATTCGAATTAAGCTAAACCAGAAAGATGTAATTGAAAACAAGTACGTAAATTAAACGAGTTGTGAATCAATGGAAAGAAGATAGGTTCAGGGTATTTCTCAGGAATTCAATGAATGTAGATAAACTAACTAACAAGATTCAGATTTAGCGCGGTTCTTGAACTCAAATCACTAAAGTATAGCTAACCAACTCTCGTTGCGAAAACTATCTAAGTCTAAATCCTAGAATTCCAAATCTCTTTGCGAATCCTAAAGTCTAAACCAGCTTTTAGTTCAAGTTTGATTTGTTCACAAAACAACTAAACCAAATCTCTTTGCGAATAGTTATTTTGCTCACCCTAGGTTCTGTCAGGTAATTAATCGCACTCTCGTGCCTAATCAATTATCCTAAGATCTAAGTTCTAGATTCGTCAACCTAGAATTAGCTATGGGAACAACCTATGGTGAAGAACTAATTCAGATGGTGAATCCTAATTAACTAATTAACCTAACATTCAGAGAAAACCCTTATGAGAACCCTGAACCTAACAAGAGAGCTACCCATACATGATTAATGGAACAGAAATCATAGATGAATAGAATTGCATAAAACAAATCAATCAGAAACAAAGGGGTTCAGAGTTGTCTCCCCAAAATCCCTAAAACAATATCTCTCAATCAGAACAAAAGTAAATTAAAGCTTAGCTCACAAAAGTGGCTGAAAAACCTAATTATAATGCTAAAACACGTTTTGGGGCTTCTTGTAATTATTAAAGACTTCTGGACCAAGGTGCAAACTCTCCAGACTTGTAAAAAGTCGCGTTTCCTGTTTTCCTGCAGTGAGTATCGACCGACACTAAGTTAGTATCGACCGACACTAGTCACTGCTCGCCAGACTGGACTGTCTTCACGAAAACTGGCATAACTTTTGATTGCACCGTTGGAATGATCTCAGACCACTTCCAAATGAAAGCTAATCCATTGATCTGTCTTGTATCCAAATTTGAGCTCAATCCATCGGTGGGAAATTCTTCAACTCTTCATTTAAAGTCGCGACTCGTGTCTTGCTGTAGTGAGTATCGACCGATACTAGGGTAGTGTCGATCGATACTAAGGCTTCAAATCGGGTACTCAACTACACAAACTTCTGTTTTGCTCCAAAATGCTCCAGAAAGCTCCAATATCTCCAATTATGCTCCAAACGTGTTTAAACCTGTAAAAGACTCTAAAACACTGCAAAATAATAGAAAGACTCTATAAAACAGACCTATATCATGGCTTAAAAGGGGTAAAAACCATGATATATCAGGGACACGCCCTCGTGTAACTTTTCAATCTCTCCCACGCTTCATAGAACGATTCATTGCTTCCTTGTTTGAAGCTTGTGATATCGTTTCTCAGCTTTGCTGTCTTTTGTCTCGAGAAAAACTTCGCCAAGAACTTCTTCTTGCATTCCTCCCAAGTCGGTATGGTGGTAGTGACCACACTCTTCTCCCATTGAGCAGCCTTGTCTCCCAAAGAGAATGGGAAGAGAGTTAACTTGACAATGTCCTCCGAGACTCCATTCATCTTTACTGTTCCACAAAGATGATCAAACTGATCGATGTGATCGATCGGGTTCTCCAAAGCCATTCCTAAGAACCTTGAGTTCTGCACCATGTTAATGAGACTTGACTTAATCTCAAAGTTGTTGTTCGCAAATGGTGGTGACCTTATCCCAGTTAGAACCCCTTGTGTATTGGGTTCATCGAAGGCATCAATCCTTTGTGGCTGTCTAGGAGGATGGATTGGCTGCCTCGGGTCTAAGCCCACTCCTTGGACTTCATCTAGTGGTGGTGGCGGCTGGTTCTCTCATAGGTGAGGAGGATCATTTTGTTGTGCATCCATGCCTAGACGCCTCACGTGCTCAGCACGTTCTCTGGTTGCTATTTGGTTGTCTCTTTTGTACCTTCAAATATCTAGCACAAGTGGTTGCAAGTTCTCTTGTCCTTGACTTCTTGTGTGCATACACCTTCAAAAACAGAGCAAACAAAACAAAGTAGTTTAGTAACAAAATAAAGAAAAAATACTTAGACTTAGATAGAATCCAAATCCTAATGGCTCTTGCTATCTCCCCGACAACGACACCAAATTAATTGGTCTTTTTTTAAACACATCAATTACCCTAATGTGTAGACTACCGTAATCATAACGGTGTGTCGTTTTAGTACTTAGGGATCGAATCCACAGAGAGAAAGAACAACACAATAAGAATACAAAAAACTACTTAAGTTAAGCTAAACGATTTTTGTTGGTTTTTATTCTAAGAACTAATTACGATAAAACTAAAAATAAAAGACAAAGAATAAAAACATACATGACAATTAAAATGATTACAAGCTAGTTTAAGAAATACAGATTCAAAGAAAACAAGACACTAAAATCGGTTTTACTCAAGAAAACAAAGATATGGATCGTAGGAAATGGTATTCGATTAGGAGTATTCGATGATTCACTAATGAAGTTTCTAATCACTCAATGAGCTTGTTCTATGGCAAGGAACACACAAATAGCTTAACTCACTCTCATGATGCTAAACCTTTCATTGATAATTTGGATTAGCTAATTTTCCAATTGCAACCAAATTATCAACAAGCATAAAACGCAAGTCCTTTTTAGCCAATTAATGATCCTTAGTCATGATTTTCACCTTGCTAAGCATGTTTAGAAATTGATTTCAGTGTTTTCACCTAGTCAATTAATACTAAAGTTCACACTACCGCAATCGTAACGGTTGTCAATGCAGTACTTTAGGATCGAATCCACAGAGACCAAGGTTACACTACGATTCTCACAAGATGAAATTAAGCTAAGACAAGAATATGGTTGGTTTTGGAAAAGTAACAAAAGAAATTAAAACGATGTAAATTCAATAAGGAAAATGCGTTAGGTCAATGGTTTATTCTCAGGAATCCGGAGATCATGAATCAGACAAATATTTAGGGAGTAATTAAACACAAGTTTCAAACTCAAACATAAATATTTAACCAATCCACTTATGTGGCATTGATTACTAAATCTAGCAACCTAAAATCCTAACTTTCGTTGGCATAGAATTCTAAATCAGCATTAACGAATAGGTTTGATATGTTCACGAATCACCTTAACATCAACTTCCGCATGCTTAGGACAATTCGCTCGCTTATGTTCTTTCTAGCAACCTACGACACTTCTGTGGTATAGATTAAGCCCTAGATCAAAGACTAAGTGATCAATTTAGCCTAAGCAATGAACACAACAAAAGCGAAAACCTCAAAAGATAAATCTCTATCTGTGTCTAATTCAATGATTCATGGATTCCGTTGAAACCCTAAACCTAACTATGAAATCTACTTACACATAGTTGCAGAGAATAAGCAAAGAGATATGAGAGAAATCATAAAGAATTTCAATAGATAATAAGAGGGTTCAGAAATCTTCTCCAAATTTGTCAGAAGTGGTTCAGATGTCTTCTCCCAAGCATACAATTGAAAGAGATGAAAGATGTCTAAGAAAAATAAAGCGTAGCCTCAAAAGTGGCTGAAAAATAAGTATATATAGGTCTTGGGTCGAATTAGGTTAAGTTATGACGATTCTGGGGCAAAATAAAAAGTTTAGAAACTGCAGAAACTTCAAAACACTTGCATATGAAAGCTAATTCAAAGATCTATCTTGTGTCCAAATTTCAGCTCAATCCATCGGTGGAAAGTTCTCCAAAGAATGTCATACTTCTGACGTCTCTGCATGATTTTGCACCTCTATATGCTCATTTTCATCCAAAACGGCTCTTTTTCTCCCAACGTCTCTGATATGTGTCATTTTTACATGTTTTAAACCCCTTATTTTAGTGTGTTTTGTCCCCATTCATACATTCTTTGTAACATATCCATTCATAAGTGTCTCATTTAGCTTTAGGAGTGTGTTTTAGAGTCTTAGGTTGTGCATTTACATGTACATACCATTTTGAGTCATTTTCAGGTACTCCTGGAGTTAGTAGGATGTGGAGAGCCGACATGGAAGGACAACGGGGCAAGAAAGAAGAGGAAAAGATGACGGAGTCCCTGAGAAGTAGTTTTATCGGTCACCTGGCCGATAAAAGGGACCGATAAAATGCTCGTCTCGTGCCAAGAAGAATTGCATCTCATGTGAAGGTTTTATCGGCCACCTGGCCGATAAATCCAACCGATAAAAAGGAAGATCACCAAGCCAAAGACGTCAAGTTTCTGTCAAGTTCCTGTGAAGGTTTTATCGGCCACCTGGCCGATAAACCCAACCGATAAAAAGGAAGATCACCAAGCCAAAGACGTCGAGTTTCTGTCAGGTTTCTGTGAAGGTTTTATCGGCCACTTGGCCGATAAAGGCAACCGATAAAATGAAGTTTTAAATTTCAGAATCAAAAACACATGACCCAGCCTCCAAAAACAGTTCCTAAAACGTGTTTTTCACTATTTGACCCACTATCTCTTCTTCTTTGTCGGCCAGACCTGTATAATAACTGGTTTTAAGACCAGAAAGACCAACTTTTTATGACTTTTAACAAAAATCTCTTGAGAGAAAACCCTTGTTCTTAATAAAAGATTGGAAATCCTTTGAAGATCTAGTGAACTTTTCTTCAATCTTTTTCTACTTTTCATCTTACTTTGCTTATGGCTTTCATTTGTATGGTTTATATTTGTGATTTAGTTATGTGTGAGTAGCTCTTTTAGGGTTCTTGGGTGAAGTAGAATAAGGTGATTCTGGGTCTGCTCTTGATATTTAGGAATTAGATTACTTGAATCCTTGTTCATTAAGTGTTCTTAATGCTAGATTGACCTTGATCTAGTTGATCTAGAACCTAGGGAGTTTCATCACCCGGAAGGTATTTGATGAAAGTCTTGAATGAATTTAATGAATGTTTTTCATATCTTAGCCAACGGAAGTTGTAGTCTAAGGTGAATTGTGGCTATTTGGACTTGTATTTAATGCTTGTTAGTCATAGAATCGCAAACGGAAGTTTATGACGGTTTATGATTAAGAAAAGGGTTAATACCATTGACATGGATTAATCTTTAGTAGTGATCTAAGGCCTAAGGAGATATTTAGTTGAATGCTTGAGCATCTTGAATAGATTAAAGGATCACCTGAGTCGTTAACTTTACCCGAGAATTCGTTTGTCTAAATCAATATTAAACGCTCTTTTGATTACTTATTTTTTCGTTTATTGAAATTGAAATTGTGTCATGTCACTTATTAAATTTTGTATGTTTAAATTTGTTCTAATCAAAACCAAAACCGAATCATTGCTTAGATTAGATAACATCCTGTATTCTTAGTGCGTCGTTCTTATTTCCCTGTGGATTCGATCTCTAAGTGCTGCAATGACATGTCATTAGATTGAGGCATTGTGCACAGTGGGTAATTGTGCGGACCGCAAAAAAGTCCATTATCAGTCTCCTAAAACCTGAAAAGACTCGATAAAAGACTAAAAGACTCTAAAAACATACTTTAACTCAATGAAAGACTCAAAAAAGACACCAAAACATGTGTTAGAAAACAGTAAAAACCAAGTATATCAGAAATCTTCTAGACATTTACCAAACCTCTTCCAAGTGTAAATTGAACATGATCTAGAAATTGAGTAGCTAGTTCAATCCTAGCCTTAAGACCACTTCTAAACATGAGAACTTCTATAATCTTGTTCTAAACATCAAAAGATCATCATCTATCCCTCTAAATCAACCATTCCCACAATCCATAATGAAACTACTCACACACAACTAAATCACAAAAAAAAACCGAACAAAAGCAAGACATAGTGAAAATAAGAAGATTGATGGAAGGAAATTAAGAAAATCTTCACTAAAATGGTATAGATCTTGAATGATTCATGAACACAAGAGGAGAGAAGAGAGAGGTTTTTTTTAGAACAGTAAAAAAAAGCAGATATGATGATTTTTCGTCTGTGGAGAGTTAGTAAGAAAGCACTTCTAAGTGTAGAATATATTACAAAAAGGGTTGGACCCAAAGTCAAGCCAAAAGTCGTAACACAATCTTGATCGATTTGGAGGATCGGTTTGAAACCGATCCCACTTGTTAACTTTCTGCCATCGACTTCTTCGATCGGTTTGAAACCGATCGTACTTGATATTTTTGCGGGATCGACCTTGGGGATCAGTTTCAAACCGAGCGCACGTTGATTTTCGCTCCTCTCGCTTTTCCTTCGATCTTTGCGATCTTTCTTCGAACTCCAATCGTCTCCTTTTATCCAAGCTGATCCAAGTCACTCCCAAACACCTGAGAAAGGCTTCAGCAAGCCAAAAAGAACACAAAAACAACCTAGGACATCTAAAATGCAATGAGACTCGTTTTGGACCTAAATGGAATGTATATACAATGAAAACTAGATGAAACACAAATAAAACAAAGGAAAATATGAGACTCAAGGCGGTAAAATACAGTGATATCAATATTCGAGATCGGAAAAGACGTGACACGTGGTTCTCAGGGATAAAAGTGAATCCAAGCCGTATTTCTAAAGTTAGTTGATGATGTGACGACGCACCACCAAAGATTGGGAGAAGTCTCCGTCATAATAAAATGAACGTAAGATATCCTTACATGTTGTTTATGCTATTTAGTAGAGAACTATAAGATTTCTTAAATGAATCGGTCGTAGTAGCAGAATTGGATGATGGCCAAGACTCTGATAGGCGTAGTGAATTCCTATAATTTGTTATATGTAACCCTAAACCCTTAATATTTTTTTAAACAATATATCCACGATTTGCAATGGATTTGCGAGGGAGCCATCGCAAATCCCTTGCAAATCTTGAATTGCAAGGGATTTGCGACGGCTCCCTCATAAATCCATTGCAAATTTGCTAGGGATTTGCGAGGGATCCCTCTCAATTCCATTGCAAATTTGCATTCCTTATATTCGAGATCGCAAAATACGTGACACGTGGTTCTCGGGGATGAAAGTGAATCCAAGAGGCCAAGACTCTGATAAGCGTAGTGAATTCCTATAATTTGTTATATGTAACCCTAAACCCTTAATATTTTTTTAAAAAAATATATCCACGATTTGCAATGGATTTGCGACTGAGCCGTCGCAAATCCCTTGCAAATCTAGAATTGCAAGGGATTTGCGACGGCTCCCTCACAAATCTATTGCAAATTTGCGACGGATTTGCGAGGGATCCCTTTCAAATCCATTGCAAATTTGTATTCCTTATATTCGAGATCGGAAAACACGTGACACGTGGTTCTCGGGGATAAAAGTGAATCCAAGAGGCCGTATTTCTAAAGTTAGTTGATGATGTGGCAACACACCACCAAAGATTTGGAGAAGTCTCCGTCATAATAAAATGAACGTAAGATATCCTTACATGTCGTTTATGCTAATTAATAGAGAACTATAAGACTTCTTAATTGAATCGGTCGTAATAGCAGAATTGGATGATTACGAAAAGATTGATGATGGCCAAGACTCTGATAGGCGTATTGAATTCATAAACCCTAAACCCTAAACCATGCATCATAAATTTGCGATGGATTTGCGACGGATCCCTCGCAAATCCCTCACAAATTTGCGAGGAATTTGCGATGGCTCCCTTGCAAATGATTTTTTTTGATTTTTTGGTCGGAAAATTGAAAATTTCCATGAAATTTTGGCACAAATTAAACCGCGAATTTTTAGTGGGCCTCCCAAACTGCGATGGATTTGCGAGGGATCCATTGCAATTCCCTTGCAAATCCATAAATTTTAATTTGCGAGGGAATTGCTAGGGAGCCGTCGCAAATCCATCACTAAATTTGCTATGGATTTGTGACGGCTCCATCGCAATTCCATCGCAAAATGATTTTTTTTGAATTTTGGTCCATGAAATTTTTGCCTGAATTAAACCGCGAATTGTTAGTGGGCCTCACATTTTGCGATGGATTTGCGACGGATCCTTGCAATTCGTCGCAAATCCATCGCTTATTTGTTTTATATCATCGATTTCGTTTCTTCTTCCTTCTTTCAGTTCTTAGAACCTCAAATCGATTTTCTTCCAATCGATTCTTCTTCTCCAACTGGCGTAAGGAGCCCTCCTCCTCCTCTCCTTCAGTGATTCGACTCCTCGTCCTCCTCCTCCTCCGGCGAGCACTTCGACTCCTCCTTCCCTTCCGCGAGCCCACCACTTCCCTTCCTCCTTCCGCGACCCCTCTGACTTCTGCTCATCCTCCGGCGAGCCCTTGTCCTCCTCTCCCTCCGGCGACCGGCGACTCTTCCTCCTCTTCCCACCGGCGAGTCATCCGATTCAAGGTAAAATCATATTTCTTTTTTAAGATTACTTTACTTAGGTTGTTAGATTTGTTAGAAATTAGGTTGGTAGATTTGTATTTGAATTAGGATGAATTTAGATTAGTTTGTTTGTTGTTAGTAAATTGTAAATTTAGTTTGATGAATTTAAATTAGTTGTTTGATTTTATTGTTTGTGTTAGTATTTTAGTGTTTGTGTTGTTTGATAATCGATTTCGAATTTTGTTTGTTTGTTTGTTGTTTGTGTTGTTTCATAATCGATTGTTTGTGTTGGAATTTTTTTGGAATTTTGGATTTTTGATAATTATAGAAATTTATAAAATGTTAGATGTCATATAATGAATTTTGATAATTACAGAATTTTGGATTCAATTTTTTGTAATTTGTAAATTATAATAATTTTTATAATGAATTTAATAATCTTTTATATTTTTTTTTGCAGTTGTCGGGATTTCGAGATAACGATTACACTCTATTTCTTTTGAGGGGTACTGCATCTTCGGGAACCATAACCGGTCCATCTTCGGGAACCGGAATCAACCCTTCTTTGGGAACGAGAGAATTGGAACGTCGGAAACATTTTCATTTCTTTTTTATTTTATTTTAGAACAATTATGTATTTTATTTTTTTTGAATATGTAATATTTTAATTTAATCATAAAAATTAAATTTTTATTTAAATTTTGGATTTTCGTTTTATTTTAAAATTAAATTATAAAATATAATCATAATATTA
>PKMM01053882.1:712014-739698 GCA_002933915.1 Eutrema heterophyllum
ATGTTAGATAGATCGATTTATTAGGATTCATAATCAATTAAGTTCTTCACCATAGGTTGTTCTTAGTGCTAATTCTAGCTTGATCACCTAGAACTTAGATCTTAGGTTAATCAATTAGACACGAAAGTGTGATTGGAAACCTGACAGAACCTAGGGTGAGCAAAATAACTATCTGCAAAGAAATTTGGTTTAGTTGTTTTGTGAACATATCAAACCTGAACTCTAAAGCTGGTTTAGATCTTTAGGATTAGCAAAGAAATTTGGAATTCTAGGATTTGGACTTGTTGATTTGAGTTCAAGAACCGTGCTTAATCTGAAACCTGATAGATTGTTTTGTCTGCATTCTCAGATTTCCCGAGAGATACCCTGAACCTAGTTTTTCCCATTGAATTTACAACCCATTTGATAATCTTAGTTGTTTTCTGTTTAATCTATTGACTTAGCTTAATTCAAATCTTGCAATCTATTGAGTGATATCTTGAGTCTTTGTGGTTCGACCCCTAACTTACTGCAACTACTGCTTTAGTACTTTAGGGTATTATATTTGAGCATATCAATGTGTATGCGTATCCACGCGAATATCTTCCACGTGTACGCAACTACATGGATATGCAGGCGTATCCACTCGAATATCATTCACGTGTACGTAACTACATGGATACGCATGCGTCATATCCACAAGGTTCGACTTCCGAGCCATGAATTTTCTTGTTCGAGTTATCGTTACCCTTTTTGGAGTTCAAATCCGAGATCGAGAGGCTTAGCCAAAGAGATATATATTCACAACGGGCCATAAATACAAAGTCGGAAAAATTTCCGACGGATATCCAACAACTTTCCGACGGGGGATTCCAACTACAATGCCCATCGGAAAGACGTCGGAAATGTTCCGAAACGAACCGAATAGTTATAAATACTCGAATGGTTCCTCTTATAGTTATAAATACCCGAATTGTTCCTCTTATAAAATATTTCGGGTACCCGAACCGAACCGGAATCGAACCAAAACCCAAACGAGTACCTGAAATATACGAAATACAATTATATATCTAAAAGTATTATGTATTTTTAGTTTTGAAATAACCAAAATACTCAAAATTAAAATTATAAACCGAATATATTAGTTATGTTTAGACCGAAATAACCAAAATATTCGAAATATTCAAAAATCTTTATTTATATTTGTCAAAATTAAATAATTTTTGCAAAATTTAACCAACTTTTATTTAAATTAAACAATTTTTTTTTAGTTTTATCGAGAATTAGGATAAATTTCAGGTACCTGAAACCGACCCGAACCTAGGCGGAACCGAACCGAACCCGATTCAAAAAGAGAAATACCCGTATGAGTTCTAAAATTTGGGTACCTGAAACACATTTTCGGGTTTGAGTCGGTTCTTTCGGGTTTCGGGTACCCAAATTTTAGAACTCATTCGGGTATTTTTTTTTTCAGATCGGGTTCGGTTCGGTTAATCCACAGCAAACCAGAAAAATAGAAATTTCTATTGTTAAAATTTTGGTTTTCAACATGTATTGTTATACTTTTGAAAAGTTTAATGCATATATCCATATATATATATATGTGATTTTAAAGAGGAAAGCGAAAATGAAACAAAAGAAGAAAGAAAAAAAAAAGAAAAAAAACGATAAAGAGGAAAAGAGAGGAAAGAGGAAATATGAGGGTAAAATAGTAAAACACAATAAAAAATGTGTTTTCTTGAAAGTGTGTTAGAGTGTAAATACACTTTAAAAAATTGTCTTTGTGTGTAAATATCTCTATAAACTAAGCCAATACTAAACAAAATAATAAATAAAGTTGAGAAGATACATTGTTGAGGGATGACCGCACTACAAGAAAACATCTGATTTCCGACGGCCAAAACTGTAGGGAATCCGTCGGGAATGCCCTTTCCCGAGGGGTTTCCGACGTATTAAAGTCGTTGGGACTATTTCGTCAGAAATTAAAATCCGTCGAAAATCCCTCGGTAATTCCCGACGGATTCGAGAAGGAAGAAAATGCCCGATGGTCGTCATCGGTCGGTATATTCCCTCGGGAAACCATCGGCAAATTGTTCCGACGAGTTTCGAAAGGAAACTGTCGCTGGGAAACATCCTAACGTATTCCCGACATAATATTTTCCCGAGGGAAGGACTCCCGAGGGATTCTGAGGGTCTTTTTCCCGACAGGATATTTTTCGAGGGAGTTCCGAGGAAATATTCCTGACCGATTCCCGAGGGAAACTATCCTGAGGGATTTCCGACGGTCTTTTAAAAAATAATATTTTAAATAAATAATAATAGAAATAAAATTTATTGAATAAAATAAAAATATCGAAAATAAAAATAAAAATTAAATATAATTATAAATTCTTATTAAATTCATAATTTTTTGAAATTATAGAAAATTGTTTTAGAAATTACAAAAACATAAAATCATTTATTTCCCAGAAAATTAGAGAACTTCGATTTCATCCAATATGCCATGCTCGCGATATCAGCCTTCGCACTGCTAAGCTCCTCTTGCGTACTGGCGAACTTCATTTCCGTGTATGCTTTTGCCGCCTCCAAAGCTTCTACTTTTACCTTCAGCTCTTTGTTCTGTTGGACGAGGTCTTCAGGGTAATCGGGATAACCCGAAGATGCCCCGTCGTCTCTAACCGGGACCTTACCTGTTAAGTATATGAAGATGACTTTAGCCACTTTCCGACTTCAATGTATTACTCAACCAATGGCGCAAAGAAATGATCCAATTTGGTCATGGGGATTCGAGTTTGTTTTGTTGCACAAATACTGCAGTGAAAACTAACCTAGTGTGCAAATATATATATTGCAATTGATTAATGATTGCAACTCATTACCGCAGCAGTAACGAGTATATCGCTTTAGTAGTTACCGCAGCGGTAACGAGTATAATGCTGCCTTCTAGCTATTTTGGTATCACTTGCCGGTCTCTTATAATATAATAAGTAAAACATTTTACCGCTTTGAGTTACCAATTGGATCTTTAGTAAAAAGCCGCATTCATCGGGCTTAGAAAAACAACTATATTCAGTTGGGTAACAAACGGACCAAGACTGCCCAAAACAATCCTGGTGTATAAATCGAATAGTCTTAAACTATAAAGAAATAATATTCTCCACATGGTCGCATGAACTAGATATACTGCGAACAATGCTACCAGGGCACCTAGGCTCATTATACTCTGCGATACCTCCAATTCTAGCTCTTCTAGTCACATTGTTCTTCTTCAAATCCCAATAGAAAAGCTCAAAGCCCCCACTAGACATTAAAATCGACACAAAAATGATCTCCCCAGCATCAGTGGTTCCGCAGATTCTTAGTTGAAGATTCCGATATGAATCACAAAAAAAAGGCGAAAAAACACCAGTCTTCGACCAAACCTGCTTCTTAATATCATCAAGAATCCACAAACTATAACTATTGTCATTGGTGGCACAAAAGCAGGCTAGTTTCCCTTGGTAGTCTATTAGACGAACTAACCTCTCTTCTTTAGGTGTTTCCATGAGAAGTAACCGTTTAGATCCAACATCAAAACTCACAATCACAAATCTTGTCGGTCGATTTGCACCATAATACACAACTTCATTGATGCATAATGGATTAGTACTTGGATGATAACTGATACTACTTTCGACGCTTCTCCACGAAGAGAAAGAAGATCCTCCGCCTTCGCCTCCGCCTCCTCTCAACGTACATACACTATGTTTAACAGATGCGAATGGGATGCTCCTCATAGTGCGCAAAATCTTGTACTAATCATTGCTTGTGTCGTATCCCAAGCACATAAAACAGATATAAAGCTTAGATTCAAGCTCGGTCATTAGGTAAACGAATGATTTGTCTTGTTGTTGGATTACATATCACAAAGACACTATTCCCGAGAGAAAGACAGATGATGCCACGGACATAATTGGAGAAGTCCATGTAACGACAAGGAGAGATACTTAAGTCCGTCATGTCGTGTTTGGATACTATTGATGAATGGTTTTTTTTTTTTTTTCGTTAAAGGATTTTCATTAATTAAAATATGAAACAATTACAAAAAAGTAGAATAGCTTTTATTACTAGAGCCGTAATAGATAAGACCAAATCTTCCGCTTCGGTTGCCTTCAGTAGCCTTAAGAGAGATACATTTAGCCACGCCCACCCCGTTTCCACGTCCTCGCCCCCTACGCCCTACAGCTGTGGTAGATGCTTGCATCTCCATAGCTTTAGCTGTCGGTTTCACCGGTCTATCACGAAGGAATCTCTGGCCGGAGGGTGTCAGAAGTTCCAGCATATCAGACTCGGCATCTGAATCATGTGAATCTTCTTCCACTTCCGATAATCCCAAAGCGATGAACCGGTTGTTTGCAAGGACATTCAAAACCGGAGTATCGATAACCAATGTCATACTCTCCTGGGGGGCCTCACTCTCAACTGCGAGACCAATATCCCTATCTCTCTGGATTATGGAAGAAACAACTTGCGTTTCCACTACGGCAACGGTAGAGATCTTAACTTCTACATTAGTAGTTGGGTCTGTGTTTGAGATGGTGACAGCCTCCACTTGTGGGGCTTCCACTATAACAACTTGATCTCCGTAGCTTGAGACAGATTCGTGGGTATTTTCCACGGTTACCAAATCAGTGGCAATCGACAAACTCGCAACATCTTGAGTGTCAGACCGTAGGAGAAACAATTAACTTCATTAACATGGCCTTGAGGAGTGGGTAGTTGCTGCACACATCTTGAAGCCTTATGTCCCAGTTGCCCACAGCTTCCACACTTGGTAGGGATCCAAGCATACTCGACATCAACCATGGAGATGCTCCCTTGTTTATCATCGACTGCAATCCTAGGAGGAAAAGCCTTACTCAACTCCACTTCTACCAATATCTTGGCCTCATCCATAAGCGTTGGGTCAAGTCTTGGTTTATGTGTAGCCATAGGAGCGCCTAGAACAGATGCGATGTGGCTTATTCCAGGGCTTGAGTAGCACATATAAGGTAAGTTTTTCAATGTTAACCAGACATGCACCGTTGATCCGGAAGTGCTAAAGTTGTAGTTGGGGACCAAGGAGCAACAAACATCAAGCATTCATCAATATGCCATAATCCCCTTTGCAGAACCCACATTCTTGTGGAAGAATCCCGAATATGAAAAAGGTATTTTGAGTTACCTAGACTACGCACAAATATTTTGCAATTCCTGCCCCAAATTCTGTTGACAACAGCATGTATCAAACCAGTGGGTGGAGGACTACACCTATAGAACTGTCCTAAAACATATTCTTTCTGATTCTCAACCCCCTGCCTCAAAACATGTGAAGGAATCGAAACCTTGGGAGTTCCGTCCTCCATGTATTCCGGTGTAGTTGCCCTATACAGATTCCTTGCAGAAGGATTCATTCTGGCAGCCCAAGGGAATCGGAGAGCTTCCTCCTTATCCAATACTGGTCGAGATTCGTCAGATAGTGGAGCATGACCAGAGCTTGTGTAATTGTCAGCTCTGCGTTGGTTTGCTGCGTTGGAATATCCGTTACTGGTCGAGATTCAATTGTTGATTTTCTGCGTTGAGTAGATCCACGTGAAGTCTTAAGAGAAGGCCAAAGCACAGAATTTGCGAGATTGTCTCCTTGTGTCGTGGGTGAAAGTTGTAACGGCACTGACCAAGCTCCTTTGATTGTAGTCGGGGATTCATAGACTTCTTTCTCTTTCGAGTCCCGTGGATGTGATGGTAGTAGAGTATCTGGTGGAGCTACAGCCAGATCGCTATCAGATGGTGGAGGGACGAGTACCGAGCCGACGGTCGGAGACGGTAGCTCGGATTGCTTTTCCGAGACGACTACTTCACCACCTGTTACTGGATTTGCAAGGTTCACCGGAGAAGGAGCAGGAGCTGTATCCTTAATGGGAGTCGTCGGGACTTGCAAAATCGCTGGAGAAGACATCGAAGATAGAGCCGAGGCTGGGTCTGGTTCTCGCTCTGCGGGACGCGCCGGAGTGGCTCCAACGGGGATGACAGCTTCTGGGAACATGACGGAGGAAGGAAGCTCTCGAATTGGAGAGTTTAACTGGCGATTAAGTTCCATGAAGAGAGGGAATCGAGTTGATGAAGAAATGGGGCTCGCCGGAGGAGGTAGATGGAGAAGAACCGTCGCGAAGTCGTCGCCGGATTAAGGTGAGGTTAGGTCGCTGGATAGCTTGAGATAAGCCGGATCTGACTGTGGAGGCCGTGACGGAAGACGCACCGTAGCTGGAGCCGGCGGAGCCGCCGCAGGAAAGAGAAAAAGTCTTGGAGTTTTCTTTTTTGTCGGGGATTAGGTGAGAGAGAGAAAAAACTAGAAAATGATAATTTTATCTCAACGTCTAATGTGTTTGCCATCGATGAATGGTTTGAATCTTGAGAATGAAGAGGTGAAGAGAAAAAGAGCAGTCGCCTCTCATTACCACGAAGAATACTGTAGCCGAGNCGGATCTGACTGTGGAGGCCGTGACGGAAGACGCACCGTAGCTGGAGCCGGCGGAGCCTCGCCAAGGCGGAGCCGCCGCAGGAAAGAGAAAAAGTCTTGGAGTTTTCTTTTTTGTCGGGGATTAGGTGAGAGAGAGAAAAAACTAGAAAATGATAATTTTATCTCAACGTCTAATGTGTTTGCCATCGATGAATGGTTTGAATCTTGAGAATGAAGAGGTGAAGAGAAAAAGAGCAGTCGCCTCTCATTACCACGAAGAATACTGTAGCCGAGGAGAATACGAGGTCGAGACAGAGACAGAGACATGAAAGAGTTGATGAATGATCGGCTACGAATGATGGAACACCATTGCTTCGAGACACATCTAAATTTGAAAAGAGATTTCGCCGGCAATTTTGTGAGTACCTCGATCATCTCCCTGCTGAGTTTTCATGGTGGCTTACAAGACAAACCCTAGGAAACTTCAACTTAATTAGGTTTTATAATAAGCTTGTGCCAACTGTTTTTCCTATAAAAAACAGGAAAGTTTATAAGTTACTATATAATTTAAAATTTTTATAACCCTGAAAAAAAAAAACTAAAAACTAAAAAATAATATCTAAACACCCATAAAAAATAATAAGAAACTAATATATAACCAAGAAGAAAGAATCTGGTGGAGCAGATGCAGCAAATAGTTTTGGAAAATATTATTATTGAACTTTTGATTTTTTTGTATGTAACTAAGAGAATACTAAATTTTTTATATAGAGGTGTAGAATTAGAACTTTTTTATTTTTAAGATTAGTAATCTATTGTTTAATGGACAATTTTACAAAATAGCACCCAAAAACTAAAAATTCACTAATTTAGCACCCTCATTTAGAAGCTCCATAGAATAGCATTCATTAAAGAAAAATGACTCATTTACCCTTCCTTTGATCAAAGACTACCTCCGACAATTCATGTTTCTTCACCTCACCGGAAAAAGTTTATCATCGGAGATATCATCGCTTTATCGCCGACAAATCTTTCTCGGAGCTAGGGTTCCTTCGTCAGACTTTGACGGAATCAATTTCTCTTATCTCGAAGCTTCGCATTGCCGGAAATCGAAGCATTGCCGGCAATAGAGGTTAGCGATTTGAGATTTTGAAAATTTGGGGATTTTGAATTTTTTTTGCCTAAACCAAGAGATTGATCATTTTCGCCGAAACCTAGGTTTTCTTGCATCTTAAATCATTTTGGAAGCATTTCCGAACTAGTGATTGCATGAAAATTTGATTCAAAAATCGATTTATAGATTTCGAAAATGGTTCATCTTTGTCTAGCTTCGATTGTTGATTGAAAGAAACTTCGATTGTTTGGGGATGTCAACAATTGTTCTTCAATCGGAAAAATCTCAAATTTGGGGTTTGGGGATGTTGTGAATCTTAAAAGAGTAAGAAGAAACTCATGGATGGTTTTGTGTTCTTAAATCACTTGCTTTGATTTGATATAATATTGGTTTCGAAACTGGTTTTTATTGATTAGACCCAATTGTGAAGTTTTCCATGGAGCAAATGGAGAAATTTGAGTTTAGAAATTTCATAATGATGTGATTGGCATACTACTTTAGACGAGCAAAATTTGTTAAAACCTAGTGATATAGTGGATTTTTAAGTTTCTACTTTATACGAACAATTTGATTGATTTTCAGGAATTTTTGAATGTCTTGCGGGATTGTTAACCTTCATTAAAGGATAAAGACAAAAACAGTCAAGCAACAACCTGTTAGTTCATCAAATCTATTTCGTTTCTATGTTTCTTCTTCTTTCTTCTACTTGCGTGTATAATTAGTTTTTTGGTTGATTCTCAGAAGAGATTTAACTCTCGTTCGTTGTAGTCACAACATCTAATTGGCTACGGTTGGAAGACACTATCTTGTTGGAAGACAATGAACGCGGAGAGAGATGGACCATCTGATTTAAGAGAGTCTTTCATGTCGAAGCTGGCCAAGCTCTTCCAGACATTTGAAGATGGGTTTAGTACGATCAATAGCCGCTTGAAGAAAATAGAGGGAGTGCTGGGAATATACGAGAATCCTCCTTCACGTCAAGAAAAAACAAATGATGAAGGCAATCTGAATGATAATGTAAGCTCACAAACATATGGTTTGGATCAGATCAATTTCTCTAGTCAGCCTTGGCCCAATACGAATGAGCAGGTAAATGTTATGAGCTTTTCGTTTCCTTTCAAACTCTTTATCTTAGAATTTATGAAAGACTTCTTAAAACTTCGGGAAAGCTTCCTAAATTTGTAGAAAACCATACTAAAGTTGTTTTACACAAAACAAAACTGATACGCCATTAATTTGAAATGTTTGCAGATAAACAGAGATAATTTGGAATCCCGTTCTACCCCCCAAGAACACAGTTTAAATTATGATGTAAGCTCTCTGTTTTTGGTTTCCTTTAAAACTGTCTTTATATTTGGGAAAGAATTCCTGGAATAGCAGGAAAGCTTCCTAAATTTGTAGGAAACCATACTATCCAACAAGAAGATTTAGATATTGAATATATCTGGTTTTTTTACTTGAATTTTAAACATTTAGGAAATGTATTTGCAGCCTGTTGCAGAAGATCTGACTCAGATCCAATCCTCTTTAGATACACCACCATATCCAAATGATGATCGGAATCATCATGTAATTAAGTTTGGAAGATTTATCTATAAATCAAGAAGTTGTTGTGTGTCACAGAGGCTGCTGGCGTAAAGGATCTGTAAATACGATTATTAAGAATGGAAAATTCTCTCTCCTCATTAATCATACACTAGAAATCTTCCAATTCAACATTGAGGATATAAGGATTCATAGGGAATGGGTAAAACAAACAAATTATGTGATCCATTATTCAGACTAGTGTTCAAAAATTCTGTTAGCCAAAAGACGGATCTCACTGAATCTGAATCTATGATTTTACAAACTTTAGGAAACACAAACACAGAAGGTGACCCAAACACAGGATTCGACCCAACAAGGAGATTCAACTGTTGAGGTAAGATTTCTGGGTTGTTTCACTTGTATATTAAACGCAATTGGTCGATTCTTCCTTAACCTGTACGAAATGTTCCTAAAACTGTTTTGTATTTGTAGTCTGATGCATATCATGTGGCTCAGAACCGATCTCTTTTTGATACACATTCTGAGACTCACATACAAGTAGGTGCTCCTGTGGAGATAAAATCTAAAGATTGCGGATGGTTTCCAGGAACAGTAATAAGGAAATCAACAAACGAGGGTGTTGATGTATATACTGTGGAGTACTCAAAACTTTTTGTGGATCAAAAGACGAAGCAGAAAAAAGTCATGGAGAGTGTCAGCAAGGAACAGACTCGTCCTCCATTGCCGGATATCGAAGGAAGTTGGAAGGGTCCACAACTATTGGACTACGTCTACGTCTTTTTTAACGGTTGATGGTGGAAAGCCAGAGTGATGAAATTAATGACCCATAGAAGATACAGTGTTACAATGTTCTTGTCACAGAAAGTCCGAGAATTTCGGCTTGAAGAAATCCAGATTTACAGGGAGTGGGTGAATGGTGCCTGGGTTTCTCAAGTAGAGGTATTTTTTCTTCAAAACTTTTCCTATAACATTTATGTCACAATTTAGCAAGAATGTACTTGTTACTCCTCAGAAAATGAAAGGAACTGAAACTAAAAAGATGATGACCTCTTGGTTCGGGCTAAGAAAAGGAACCCGGTAGCGAGTCCTAATCCTTTACAGAAGTTTAGTGATTTGCCAATAGATAAGCTTGCGTTTCTATGGACGAAAAGATCTCATCCTACGAGGACTCCGTATCACGCACCAAGAAATCCGTCTTTATATGTAACGCCTCCAGTACATCCGGTAATAGATCCATTTCTTACTCCTAAAATCGATAAATTTAAAAGGATGGATGATTGGAGGAAAATAAGGGAAGAAAGGTTAGTATTTATTTCACATTTCCATTTGTTCATATCTTAAAAACTTGTTACTCCCTAACTTGTTTCATTTAATTAATGCAGAGTCAAAATCGATCGCTATGATGTACTGCCATCATGGTTTACTCTTGTAGAAACTCCAGAAGTGTCTCTGAGCGACCATGTGATTAGTTAGTAAAAAATTGTTTACTGGTTTTGGGTTTAAGAAAGCATTCCTAAAGGATTGTGATGTTTTCCTAAAATTTTAAAAAGCCTTATTTCCTGTTATTATTTCTAACTATTTCTTTTGTGTAATGTTTGTTTATGCTTAACGTATATGCAGCAAATAGATGTGATATTATCATTGTTTGCTTTGAGAAGGCATAATTATGAAGCATACTTCCATAAACACCATCTCCCTCGAGCTGCATTTATCGAAACATTGTTCTTCAACGCGCTGTCGTGCAGCTACGACAGATTCAAACGTGAGCCGAGTCCCATATTTATTGGAGGCTGTGTTGAAGTCGTAAATGGGAAAGATCATCCAAACAAAGCCTGGGGGACAGATGTTGAGGTCATCTACGGACTTACCTTTGAGAAGAAGAGCAAGCATTGGATTGGAATGGTAATCAATGTGAAAAGCACACAATCACTAGAATCAGTTTTGGGCATCCAACAGAGCAAGCTGATTCAGTCCTTACTCATGTGCAACATTTTGCAGGTAAGTATTTAGGTTTGTTAATCAATTATTAGTTGAGAATTTTTTATATTTTAAAAATTCCTAAAAAACATTTTTAAAATGGTGCAGAGATGATACCCGTTCTGATGTGTGTTGCTGCAAACAAAGCAGTTACTGACAAGGAACACGTTCCTTACAAAGTTGACAAACTAGAAGGGAAGAGTATCTCTAAGACCAATTATATGGAGAATTGTGCTCTTTTCGTGTTGAAGATGATTGAATGCCATTCAATGGGGATTACAGACATGTCAAAGCTTCCTGATGATACTTCAGATAACATAAGAAGCAATATGGCATGTTATCTCTTTGAAGAGTTGGGTGGTGATAAAATCTCAGACTCTACAGGTCTTCCTATATGAAAATGGTGACTTTAGAAAGATACAGATGAAATAAATTTGATATTAGACAATATCTACAGTTCATTCTATCGATAAGCCTATCTTAATTTCATTTAAAGACAATATGAAGACTTGATACAAATGTTGAAATGATCTTTTCCTTGAAATGTAACGTATTTAGGAACAATTTTAGGAAAAATTTAGGAACATATATAACGTATTTAGGATATCGTTCGTAAATCAACAAGAAACAGAAAAAAGTATCATGCAGAGACGAATTATGAAAGTACTATATTACCTATTGATTTCCATGCGTAAATGAAGCATTGAAATGAGAATAAACCATTTATAGTTCGCGACGCGTTTGTGCGTTGGGTGTTCTCTACTTCACAAATCTCTTCATTGCATAAAGTCTTTGATTGAATGCTGAATTCAGGATTCTCATGAGCAAGAATGTTGCATTTGTTAGTCACCTGAACAAAACAAACTATAAAATTATGATTTCCTTGAAATGCAACGTATTAAGGAACCATTTAGGAACATATATAACTAATTTAGGAAAACCTTCTTAAATCGACAAGAAAACAGAAAAAGTATGATTTCACTTAAGTCATGCAGAGACAAACTATAAAAGACTATATTACCTATTGATTTTCATGCGTAAATGAAGCATCCGAATGTGTTGTTGGTTGCCTACACAAAGAAAGAAAGATACAAATGTTGAAATGATTTCTTATGAAATAGATGTTTGCATTTCATACAATTGATGTGGAAATGGTCGCCATGCAACGTATTTAGGAACAATTTAGGAACATATATAACGTATTTAGGAACGCTTTCTTAAATCGACAAGAAAACATAAAAAGACTGAACTAATTCATTAAAGCATAAATGACCCCTCATTTACCCCTTGATCAAAGACTATTGAAAAACCCCAAAAACCCTACCTCCCGATTAAAAACACTTCACGCGTTTCTTCACCTCACCAAAAAAGTTTCTCATCGGAGATATCATCGCTGGATATTCCTTCGTCGGACTTTGACGAAATCAATTTCTCTTAACTCAAAACTTCTCATAGCCCAAAATCTATTTCCCGGAGCTAGATATTCCTTGGTCGGACTTTGAAGGAATCAATTTCTCTTTTCTCGAAGTTTCTCATAGCCCAAAAATCGAGGTAGATTTTCGTATCATATCATTGGGGTTTTCGTATCATATCATTGGGTTTTTCGTATCATTAGGGTTTTCGTGTCATTGGGGTTTTCGTGTCATTGGGGTTTTCGTATCATATCATTCGGGATTTCGTATCATATCATTGGGGGTTTTATCATATCATTGGGTTTTTCGCAGCTAACCCTAGAATTTTGTTTCATGTCATTGGGGTTTTCTTTCTCTGAACAAGTGCTTAGTTATTGTGTGAGTTATGTGTGGATTTCCTTGTATCTTTAATCATTTTGGAAGCATTTTCCTAGTTTAGCTGCTTATTTTGATGTGTTTGCACTTGTATCTTTAATTCATTTTGGAAGCATTTCCTAGTTTAGCTGCTTATTTAGATGTGTTTGCACTTGAATCAAAGAAAATGATATGCATTTCTGGAGTTTCATGTGTTAACTCATCTGAAAAGCTTGTTGATTGTAGTGTTTCTAGGAATGTGTTATGAGGAATGTCTATTTTTTGTTTTAACAGGTGAAAACATAATGGATTCGTATCCTCAGAGTATCACGCTGCCTAAGCTTCATTTTGCCATAAAAAATGAGCCAAATCAGATTCAAGGGGCGGATATAAACCAGTTCGAAAAATTCAAGAACATTGAGATAGTCCAAAAAAATCTCGGGGATGTAGAGTTCCAGAAGATAAGGGAATCGTTTTTGGGACCAACGCTGAAATTATGTTCAAGAAAACAATGTATGTCGGGGAAACTTATCCACTGTTTACTGACGAGATCATTAATCACGAAAAAAAGAAGGAGTTGTGGTTCCACTTCGGAGCATAACCTATGAGATTCTCAATAAGGGAATTTCATATGGTCACAGGCTTGAAGTGTAGTGAGTGGAAACCAGAAGAAGATGCAGAAGAATCCGAATAGTATGAGTATGATTGGGGCAAACTTGAAAACGGGCATACAACGGAACAACTTATTAAGGTGCTGCGTGAAACTGACGAGGATGCAGTTAAGGAGAGTTTCTCTCTCGGGATGTTGATTTTGATTGAGAGCCTCCTACTTCAGAGGTACAAGGTGTACAGGTTCTCGAAAACATTAATCGACAGAGCACATAATAAGAGTGTCTTGATGAATTATCTGTGGGGTAGAGATGCTTTTGATCTACTGCTTGAACAAATCAATAAGCATGTTCCATCGGATCTGAGCAAGGACAGATACGATATACACGGATTCCTGTTTGCTTTGCAACTGTGGATTCTGGAATCTGTGCCTTTCGTTGCAAATTGCCTTCAGCACAGTAAGTAGTGGGGAGCGACGGTCCGCTTTCCTCTGTGAGAAATACCTTCATACATCGGTTCCAAAGATTGTTCAAGTTACGACCATTGAAAAAATTCGAGATGTAAGTTCTTTATTTTATTAGTCAAATCATTGATTTAGTTTCGTATTTTAGCTTGTTCACCTCACTGGATTTCTCAATTTGGGGAGGTCTTCTTAATTTTCAGGAAGGATTCATAGTAATTTAGAAAAGTGTTCCTTAACATTCAATGATGCAGTGTTTTTTTATTCTCTGTTGTGCAGCTCATAATTTTTTTCCTTTGTTTTTTAAATTTTAGTGAGATTAATAACGGTTTTCATATTTCGTTCTTGCAGTCTAAGACAGATGCTTTGGATCAGATCAATTTCTCTAGCCAGCCTCGGCCCAATACGAATGAGCAGGTAAATGTTATGAGCTTTTCGTTTCCTTTCAAACTCTCTATCTTAGAATTTAAGAAAGACTTCCTAAAACTTCGAGAAAGCTTCCTAAATTTGTAGAAAACCATACTAAAGTTACCATTAACTTTTTTTTTTTGTTGTTGTAGCATCATAACACAGATGATGGGATCCATCCATCTATCCATTCTCCAACTATACTAAAAGACAACCAGACTCAAACAGATGAGTTGACCCATACACAGGATGATTCAACTGTTGAGGTAAGGTTTCAGGGTGTTTGACATGTATTTTAAACATTTAGTAAAATCTTCCTAAACGTGTATGAAAGGTTCCTAAAACCGTTATGTGTTTGCATATAGAAGAAGACAAACAATGCGAAGAGGAGTTAAATCCTAATGACCAAACACAAGAGATAAAACAAACAAACGATACAATTGTTGAGGTAGAATTTCTGGTTTTGCAATAGAATTTTAAACTTCTAACAATTTCTGTGTGTTTTTAAAATCTTTAGGAAACACAAACATAGGAGATTCGTGCCGATGGCGGAACCCAAACAGACGAGGTGACCCATACACAAGATGATTTACATGTTCATGTAAGGTTTCTGGGTTTTTGAAATGTATTTTAAACATTTAGTAAAGTCTTCATAAACGTGTATGAAAGGGTCCTACAACCGTCATGTGTTTCCAGACTGGTGCAGAGCCTGTGTTGCCGATACAGTCCTCTTTGTTGTGTAGTAAGAGTCCATCAGAAGATCAAACTCCATTAGAAGACAGTTATTTCTCTTGTCCTGATGGAAAAACCCAAACACATGATGGTTCCTAACAAGGAGAATTAATTGTTGAGGTAAGATTACTGGGTTTTTCACTTGTTCTTAAAAACATTTAGTCAAGTTTTCACAATTTCTAAATCTATGTTTTTACAATTTCTGAATTTATGTTTTTACAATCTTTAGGAAACACAAACAAACAAGGTGATCCAAACACATGGCGATTTAACTGTTGAGGTAAGGTTTCTGGGTTTTTTAACATGTATTTTAAACATTTAGTAAAGTCTTCATAAACGTGTATGAAAGGTTCCTAAAACCGTTATGTGTTTGCAGATGGAAGCAGAGTGCGCATGTGGTTCAAATCCAATCCTCTTTGTTGTGTAGTAATAGTCCATCATAAGTTGGATCTAAAGATCAAACTCCAATAGAACAGCCTCAGAATCCATCAGAACCTGTTGTTACCATATTTGGCACAGGTCTTCAGAATGAAGTTGGTCAATACAATTGCTTTTTGATTGTCATCATACATGTCGCCTTCATTATCATAAACTGATTGATTTCTTGGGTATCAATGTCTATAGTATCCAGCTTAAAAGATTTCTATTTGCTGAATGCTATTTTTTTTTGGATATAAGTCTATATGGAATCTGGAGATGTTTCGGGCTAAGTTCTTGCGGAGTTCAACACTAGAGCACCTTCACATGGGAGATCCTTGTGTCGTCTTCTCATTGCATGGAATTTTCACTGCTTTAGACGCTGCTTCGAG
This sequence comes from Eutrema heterophyllum, assembly GCA_002933915.1. Classification (NCBI taxonomy): domain Eukaryota; kingdom Viridiplantae; phylum Streptophyta; class Magnoliopsida; order Brassicales; family Brassicaceae; genus Eutrema; species Eutrema heterophyllum. The sequence continues at coordinate 727,892 of PKMM01053882.1, forward strand.
CAAAACACAAAAAGAACCTGTGGATCCTTCATCTCTCAGGATTGCTTTGAGTAGTTTGAAGCCAACTTTCTTCAAAGAGGTAAAAAGAATTGATTTATGGTTTTAAATGTTTATCCTAATATAGAGTAGATTAAGCTTTTGTATATATCAAGTAGCCTAAACTTGGGCGTCATATGGTGGACAAGCTCAGATGAACGAGGCTTCAGAAGTATTGGGTTTCATTTTCGAGTGCTTTCATAGCTCATTTGCTCAGAGCTCAAGCGTGTCTGAACCATAATCTTTGGAGAGCAACTGTACGGGTTCATGGGAGTGTGCCACCCGCACATGTATTTCCCATTCTCTATTTGGAATGAAAATTTTAGAGCAAATGATTTCCGACAGCTGTGAGCTGAAGTCCAGGCGTATGAAGTTCACTTCCTTTTTTCATTACATCAACACTATTGCCCTGCGGACCATGAAGGTGTCATATGAGTTTTCATTAGACTTGAGTTTTCACGTAATTTATTGGGTAATTCACTGTGGTTTTGCCCCACTTTATTCTTAATAGGTTAAACATGCTAAGAAATCATTCAAAGAACTTCTAAATCTTGTGGGTATGAACGGCCACTAGCCTATGATACTAAAACTGGTGGTTGTGGGAAAGGCAACCATATACACAATTTTCTCACTACTCCCCCACATGTTTTTACTACAGGTAAAACCTTTTTTTAGGAGTCCGATGAATGGAAACCTATTTTAGATCACTGGTATATGTGTCTTAACGGTCTATTTATATTGGGGCTGGCAGTTTTAGGTTGGCAAAACGAAATTGAGAGTGTAGAAGTCATAGCAGCTACTCTTGCAGTATTGAAAACCGAGATAGACATCAGCATCATGTACCGAGGTCTGGAGCCTAAAAGCACATATAGCTTAGCTTCCATGGTACATGTTTCAATTTCATCCATGTGTTTCTTCTTTGAACTTAATTTGTGTTTTCCGCCAGGACGTTGATCTTTTGCTATTTCTCTGCAACTCCAGATTTGTTATTATGGACAGCATTATCAATGCTTTGCATATAGACATGAACACGAGTTACGCGATCAATGGATCATGTACGATGACAAAAACGTGACGGTAATAAGACTATTTGAAATACACTTTGACTTTGCAGGCAGATACACTCGTCCCACTCATTTTATGCAATATCTTCAGGTGATCGATGGCTGGAATGATGTACTTTCTAAGTGTGAGAAAGGACACTTGCAACCACATGTTCTTCTCTACCAGAAACGTGGTACGGCACAGAAGGTGGAAGCATCAAAGAAGAAGGCTTGTGTTACAAAAAGGAAAAAAACTGAAACAAAAAAAGATGATGACGGTGTGGAAAAGGCTAAGAAAATGAAGGTGACAGAAACTTCAAAGCAGCATGTGAACGGTTTCTTAAGACGGACCAATCGCGAACTCAAAGTATCTAACACTAGCAAGACTCCATACCGTGCTCCAAGAAACCCAGCGTTACTGATAACGCCACAGTAAATCCGATATTAGATCCCTTCCTGACACCTGAGATGAAAAAGCTTACAAGATTGTTTGATTGGAAGGAAAAAAAAAGGACAAAGGTTGGTTCATCTTTAAAACTTATTCATCGATAATAAGAAATTCTTAGGTGTTACTGACTGGTTTCAATTAATAAATGCAGAATCATAATTGATGGGCAGCCTGTATCAGCATCATGGTTTGCTAACCTAGAGGATCCGGAAAATCCTATGACACATGAGGTAATTAGTTTAAAAACTGGTTTTATGAAGGCATTCATAAATGCATAGGACTCTTTCCTGAAGTATCAAAATGCCATAGATTCTGTGTTTTCTAAGTCTTTCTTTTGTATAACTTTTTTTTTCCATGTACGTTTATGCAGCACATTTCGGCAACACTATCAATGTTGGCAATGAGAAGTGATAACTATGTTGCATACTTCCAGAACAACCATCTCCCACGAGCTACATTTATCAATCAACACTTCTTTAGGATACTGTCATCAAGTTATGAAAGCTTCAAAAATGCTAAAAGATCTCAAAAAAATCATGGCTTTACTGATAATATTGTTCTAGTCCCGAGTGGGAAGATGCCTCCAAATAANACGGACCAATCGCGAACTCAAAGTATCTAACACTAGCAGGACTCCATACCGTGCTCCAAGAAACCCAGCGTTACTGATAACGCCACAGTAAATCCGATATTAGATCCCTTCCTGACACCTGAGATGAAAAAGCTTACAAGATTGTTTGATTGGAAGGAAAAAAAAGGACAAAGGTTGGTTCATCTTTAAAACTTATTCATCGATAATAAGAAATTCTTAGGCGTTACTGACTGGTTTCAATTAATAAATGCAGAATCATAATTGATGGGCAGCCTGTATCAGCATCATGGTTTGCTAACCTAGAGGATCCGGAAAATCCTATGACACATGAGGTAATTAGTTTAAAAACTGGTTTGATGAAGGCATTCCTAAATGCATAGGACTCTTTCCTGAAGTATCAAAATGCCATAGATTCTGTGTTTTCTAAGTCTTTCTTTTGTATAACTTTTTTTTTCCATGTACGTTTATGCAGCACATTTCGGCAACACTATCAATGTTGGCAATGAGAAGTGATAACTATGCTGCATACTTCCAGAACAACCATCTCCCACGAGCTACATTTATCAATCAACACTTCTTTAGGATACTGTCATCAAGTTATGAAAGTTTCAAAAATGCTAAAAGATCTCAAAAAAATCATGGCTTTACTGATAATATTGTTCTAGTCCCGAGTGGGAAGATGCCTCCAAATAAAATATGGGGAACCAATGTGGATGTTATCTATGGCGTGACTTTCAAGAGCAATCATGGGATCGGGATGGTGATAAATCTGAAGAAGCACAAAGTCACGATAACAAAGTGTGGGCATCCAACAGAGAAAACAGATATTGTTCTTGCTTATGTGACACAATTTGCAGGTATAACTCTACTTTATATCAATTAGGTTTATCTTGGTTTGAATTTTTATTTGTTGGTCATGTACTTATGTATATAACTTTGCTATTTGTGCAGAAATGATTGCAGTTCTTATGTGTGTTGCTGCCAACAGAACTGTTATGGATGAGGACCGAGTTCCTTATGAGGTTGAGGAACTCGAAGGAAAAGACATCCCTAGGACCAATGTTGTTGGGAATTGTGCTCTTTTCGTGTTGAAAATGATTGAATGCCATTCAATGGGGATTAAAGACATGTCCAAGCTTTCTGATGCAAATGCGCACGACATAAGAAGCAAGCTGGCGTGCGATCTCTTTGAAGAATTTACTGGTTAAAATGTCCATTAGATGTGAGAAAAATATGTGATCAATATGTTAAGAATGCTTCTTAAAATGTCGGTGTTATGAAAGCTTGTTACGAAATATTTTGTCATTATCACCTTTATTACTCCAAACTGGTGTAATTATCATTTTGTGATCCATCTTGATTTGTAACTCTTGATTTAATGTAACTATTTATTTGTAACGCGTTACAAATGATGAAAAATGATCCTTTCTGGAAATGAAACGTATTTAGGAACAATTTAAGAATATATATAACGTATTTAGGAAAGCCTTCGTAAATGAACAAATGATGAAAAATGATCCTTTCTGGAAATGAAACGTATTTAGGAACCATTTAGGAACATATATAACGTATTTAGGAAAGACTTCTTAAATGAACAAAAAACAGAAAAACTATAACAGACTATATTAACTGTTGATTTTCATGCGTAAATGAAGCATCATAACATGTGTTGTTGTTTGGCTACACAAAGAAAGAAAGATACAAATGATGGAAAATGATCATTTCTGGAAATGAAACGTATTTAGGAACCATTTAGGAAAAAATATAACGTATTTAGGAAGACTTCCTAAATGAACAAGAAACAGAAAAACTATAAAAGACCCAATAACGAATGGGCTAATAATAACGAATGTGTTCCTAAATGTAAAGTTTTAGGATCTTAGGCCCGATAAAGAATGGGCTAATAATAAAAGTGTTCCATAATGGGCCCAATACGTATGGTAATAACAAGGTGTGTTTCATCATCAACAATTGACCAAGTTGTCATCTGAAATTGACCACATACCGAAAAGTGGTCAAGATTCCTCCTTAATGATGTGACGATTCAGAAAAAAAAAATGGCTTTTCAAGATTCTTATAATTAACCACCTCGAAAATTCCACATCTTACTCCGCTATAAAACCTTAAGACTCCTCCTTTTTCTGTATCTTTCGCTTTTGTTCCAAAATCCTTACTTAAGAATCCTCCTTTTCTTCTGTATCTTTCCTCATAAGTTGAGGTTTGTTTCCAAAAATAGCGTCAAAGGCAATTACCATGGATTACGACGAAATCCAGAGGAAACGTTCAACTCTCTTCAGCGTGGGTACCTATTCAAAACACTCCTCCTTTCTATGTATATGTTGCTTATGTTGTTTTGTTCAATTCTCCATAGGACCGGTGGGTGACAACAAATTTCACTGGGAAGCAACTCTCATGGGACCTCCAAACACTCCATATGAAGGAGGAGCCTTTAAAATCACAATTCATTACCCTCCAGATTATTTTTTCAGTCCACCAAAGGTATGTAATTTTTATATATTTATCAAAGCCTTCTTAAATAGTCAGTAGAACTGGATCGATTGGCTATTGGGTGGGAACCAGCGAACGGTTATATTTCCTATACCTTTTTAAAAGATTCCTAAAATGTTTTATTTACTTATATATGGTTTTACAGATATGTGTTCAAAACCAAAATGTATCACCCTAACATCAGCGACCAAGGAAGTGTCTTTCTCAAGATTATGAAGCGAGATTACTACCTACGAATTTTGAGTCTCATTACTTGAATTTTGAAAAACAATGAGACTGTGATCATTAAGTGTTTTAAATTTTGTGAAATCAGGTTCTCACGAGGATGTACGAGATGTTGGAGGCACCAATGATAAGGGAAGATGATCATTTTGTGGAAGAAATCGCCAAACCCTACAAAGAAGATAAGGAGGCATACAAATCAAAGGCGAAATCATGTTCAATGGAGAAGGAAGGATGATCAATTTTCTTATCTTCAAATCTATAATTGTCTTTTAGTTTCGAACTCTTTATGGTTTTTTTCATGTTATGTTTGGTTTTCTTTTATGTTCCTTTTGGGAAATTTGTAAGAACACATTTTAGTTTTATGCAATCTATATCTATATTGTCTTGATTTCCATTTAGGAACATATATAACGTATTTAAGAAAGTCTTCTTAAATGAACAAAAAACAAAAAAAAACTATAAAAAGACTATATTAACTGTTGATTTTCATGCGTAAATGAAGCATCAGAACATAAGTGTTGTTGTTTTGGCTACACAAAAAAAGAAAGAAAGATACAAATGATGAAAAATGATCATTTCTTGGAAATGAAACGTATTTAGGAACATATATAATGTATTTAGGAAAGTCTTCTTAAATGAACAAAAAACAGAAAAACTATAAAAAAGACTATATTAACTGTTGATTTTCATGTGTAAATGAAGCATCAGAACATATGTGTTGTTTGTTTTGGCTACACAAAGAAAGAAAGAAAGATACNTCTTCTTAAATAAACAAAAAAAAAAAACTATAAAAAGACTATATTAACTTTTGAATTTCATGCGTAAATGAAGCATCATAACATATGTGTTGTTGTTTTGGCTACACAAAGAAAGAAAGAAAGATACAAATGATGAAATATGATCCTTTCTTGGAAATGAAACGTATTTAGGAACCATTTACGAACATATATAACGTATTTAGGAAAGTTTTCTTAAATGAACAAAAAACAGAAAAACTATAAAAAAAACTATATTAACTGTTGATTTTCATGCGTAAATGAAGCATCAGAACATGTTTGTTTTTGTTTTGGCAACACAAAGAAAGAAAGAAAGATACAACTGATGAAAAATAATCCTTTCTGGAAATGAAACGTATTTAGAAACCATTTAGAAACATATATAACATATTTAGGAAAGTCTTCTTAAATGAACAAAAAACAGAAAACTATAAAAGACTATATTAACTGTTGATTTTCATGCGTAAATGAAGCATCATAACATGTGTTGTTGTTTGGCTACACAAAGAAAGAAAGATACAAATAATGAAAAATGATCATTTCTGGAAATGTAACGTATTTAGGAACCATTTATGAACAAATATAACGTATTTATGAAAGTCTTCCTAAATGAACAAGAAACAAAAAAAACTATAAAAGACCCAATAACAAATTGGCTAATAATAACGAATGTGTTCCTAAATGTAAAGTTGTAGGATCTTAGGCCCAATATCGAATGGACTAATAATAAAAGTGTTCCATAATGGGCCCAATACGTATGGTAATAACAAGGTGCGTTTCATCATCAACAATTGACCAAGTTGTCATCTGAAATTGACCACATACCGAAAAGTGGTCAAGATTCCTCCTTAATGACGTGACGATTCAGAAATAAATGGCTTTTCAAGATTCTTATAATTAACCACCTCGAAAATTCCACATCTTACTCCACTATAAAACCTTAAGACTCCTCCTTTTTCTGTATATTTCGCTTTTGTTCCAAAATCCCTAGTTAAGAATCCTCCTTTTCTTCTGTATCTTTCCTCATAAGTTAAGGCTTGTTTCCAAAAATAGCGTCAAAGGAAATTTCCAGGGATTACGACGAAATCCAGAGGAAACGTTCAACTCTCTTCAGCGCGGGTACCTATTTAAAACACTCCTCCTTTCTATGTATATGTCGCTTATGTTGTTTTGTTCAATTCTCCATAGGACCGGTGGGTGACAACAAATTTCACTGGTAAGCAACTCTCATGGGACCTCCAAACACTCCATATTAAGGAGGAGCCTTTAAAATCACAATTCATTACCCTCCAGATTATCCTTTCAGTCCACCAAAGGTATGTAATTTTTATATATTTATCAAAGCCTTCTTAAATAGTCACTAGAACTAAATCGATTGGCTATTGGGTGGGAACCAGCGAACGGTTATATTTCCTATACCTTTTTAAAAGATTCCTAAAATGTTTGATTTACTTATATATGGTTTTACAGATATGTGTTCAAAACCAAAATGTATCACCCTAACATCAGCGACCAAGGAAATGTCTTTCTCAAGATTCTGAAGCGAGATTACTATAATCCCTCTTATACCATCTATCACGTACGAATTTTGAGTCTCATTACTTGAATTTTCAAAAACAATGAGACTGTGATCATTAAGTGTTTTAAATTTTGTGAAATCAGGTTCTCAAGAGGATGTACGAGATGTTGGAGGCACCGATGATAAGCGAAGATGATCATTTTGTGGAAGAAATCGCCAAACCCTACAGAGAAGATAAGGAGGCATACAAATCAAAGGCGAAATCATGTTCAATGGAGAAGGAAGGATGATCAATTTTCTTATCTTCAAATCTATAACTGTCTTTTAGTTTCGAACTCTTTATGGTTTTTTTCATGTTATGTTTGGTTTTCTTTTATGTTCCTTTTGGGAAATTTGTAAGAACACATTTTAGTTTTATGCAATCTACATCTATATTGTCTTGATTTCCATTTAGGAACATATATAACGTATTTAGGAAAATCTTCTTAAATGAACAAAAAACAAAAAAAACTATAAAAAGACTATATTAACTGTTGATTTTCATGCGTAAATGAAGCATCAGAACATAAGTGTTGTTGTTTTGGCTACACAAAAAAAAAAAGATACAAATGATGAAAAATGATCATTTCTTGGAAATGAAACGTATTTAGGAACATATATAACGTATTTAGGAAAGTTTTCTTAAATGAACAAAAAACAGAAAAACTATAAAAAAGACTATATTAACTGTTGATTTTCATGCGTAAATGAAGCATCAGAACATATGTGTTGTTTGTTTTGGCTACACAAAGAAAGAAAGAAAGATACAAATGATGAAAAATGATCATTTCTTGGAAATGAAGCGTATTTAGGAACATATATAACGTATTTAGGAAAGTCTTCTTAAATGAACAAAAAAAAGGAAAAACTATAAAAAGACTATATTAACTTTTGAATTTCATGCGTAAATGAAGCATCAGAACATATGTGTTGTTTGTTTTGGCTACACAAAGAAATAAAAAAGATACAAATGATGAAAAATGATCATTTCTTGGAAATGAAGCGTATTTAGGAACATATATAACATATTTAGGAAAGTCTTCTTAAATGAACAAAAAATAGAAAAACTATAAAAAAGACTATATTAACTGTTGATTTTCATGCGTAATTGAAGCATCAGAACATATGTGTTGTTGTTTTGGCTACACAAAGAAAGAAAGAAAGATACAAATGATGAAAAATGATCATTTCTTGGAAATGAAACGTATTTAGGAACCATTTAGGAACATATATAACGTATTTAGGAAAATCTTCTCAAATGAACAAAAACAGAAAAACTATAAAAAATACTATATTAACTGTTGATTTTCATGCGTAGATGAAGCATGATAACATATGAACAAATTTCCTAACAACAATGAAAAAAAACATAATCTTGTTTAGGATGATTGCCTAAAAAATAGTAAAGTCTTCCTAAAACGTATGTAAAGTATACTAAATCGTTTGATAAGTTTCCTAAAACATTTGGAAAGTTTCATAAAATCACTTTGAATGTAATCTCTATTGTGTGTTCGTTTGAATATAATAAGTCTATCATATAGGTACTTTGCACGTACTCTTGTTGTGCCCTCCTCTGCAATATATGTTGCACTTATGTCCTTAAGACTTTGAACCGGGTACACCAAACTCTCCCGCTGATCTCTTTCTCATTTTCGGAGGTCTCCCACTTCTTGGCTTAGTAGTTGGTGGTGCACATGAATATTCATATACAGAATCTGGAAAAACACATGTTGTTAAATCTCCACCCGGATGTATGCTCTCAGCATATGCTTTAGCCCATGTTTCCGTTAAGTACATCTCATCAACGTACTTGTTCTCATCCTTTTTTGTGCGCTTAGCAGCAGCAGAAGCATGAATACAAGGAATCATGTCGATGTCAAAAACGCAGCAAGTGCACTGCTTGTTTTCCAGGTGAACAATGTACTTACGGGTTTCGTCCTTGACCTCAAACTCATACCGGTCCACTTGGAAAACATCAAGTTTCATTGCAGCATCATACCTTCCTAACATTTCCTTCACTACACGTGGTGTGACAAGATTTTTGTGTTTAGTAGCTTTTTCCCGACGTTCATGAAACCACGTTGTCAGAGTTAACCTAATGGTCTCAAGAAGAGAAATTATAGGCAACACACGAGGCAAGTTCAACATCGAATTCAGCGACTCTGCAATGTTCGTTATCATGATATTGTACTGGTTCGCAGGTGCATAAGAGCGAGCCCACTTTGCAAAATCAGAACCTTCTAAATAATCAGCTAATTTTGGGCTTCTTCTTCTTATGTCACTGAAGATTCGACTAAACTCATGATGAGTATAAGCATCAGCTGCAGCTTCTACGAGTGGCAACAATCCAGTTTTCCCAAACTTTGGTTTAATATTCCTCAAGAGATGGATTCGACAAATACCGTGATGTGCAAGTGGAAAAATCAGTGAAAGTGGTTTTGCAATGGCTGGAGCTCTATCTGAAACAAACACCAAATCAGACGCATCTGGGATCACACTCTTAAGCCCTCTAAAAAACCAGATCCACGCGTGTTCATTTTCTGAGTCAAATATCCCAAATGCTAGAGGGTATAACGAAAAGTCACCGTCTTGTGCACTAGCTCCAAGCAACGTTCCCTTGAGGAAAGTACCATCTACAACAATCACTCTTCTCATCAGCTCAAAACCTCTTATCGATTAACCAAAGGCAACAAAGGTGTATTTGAATTTTCCATCATCATCCACCTCAAGATAAACCTTTGATCTAGGGTTTTTCTCATTAACCTGGAACAAGCATTTTGAGAGGTTGTAATAGCTATCCTTGGGAGTCCCCCTTATCAAATTATGGGCATACTTTTTCACTTTCCAAGCTTGTTTGTATCCAATGTGTACGTCGTGGTCAACTCTGACTTGCTCCATAATTTATTTTGGTTTGAGTCCATATTTCTTTTCTCCATAGTTGTTACAGAGTAAAGTACCAAGAACTTTGGCAGAGGCTTGCCTATGGTTGGCGTGTCTGTGTGTCGTATCACAGGTATGTTTATGATTATACCTCTTCACCACAAAGTAATCAGAAGAAGGGAGCTTTGATGCACGCATCCTCCAGGTGCAATTACCATCAACACAACCTAATATCACCCTTGTCTTGTTTGACCAGAGAGACCTGAACTCAAACTTCCACTTTAATGCTCATTTTCTCATTTGAAGCATTAACTCATCCTTGTTCTTAAAGTGTCTGCTCACGTATAAATCATCAGAACCTCGAGTGGAATGTGAAATACATGTATTAGGAGGAGAAATATCTGGAGCAGGACACAAAAAATCAGCAGTCGAACATGTGCTTTTGTTTGCATCAGATGTTGAATTGCCACTTATCCATTTGATCTATGAATTGCCTACACAAAGAAAGGAAAAAATTTGATATTAGAAAGGCAATAACTACAGTTCATTCTATCGATAAGCCTATCTTAATTTCATTTAGGAACCATTTAGGAACATATATAACGTATTTAGAAAATACTTCCTAAATCAACATTCTACGTATTTAGGAACAATTTAGGAACATATATAACTAATTTAGGAAAGTCTTCTTAAATCTACAAGAAAACATAAAAAGTATGATTTCACTTAAGTCATCCAGAGACAAACTATAAAAGACTATATTACATGTTGATTTTCATGCGTAAATGAAGCATCCGAACATGTGTTGTTGTTTACCTACACAAAGAAAGAAAAAAATATACAAATGATGAAAAATGATCAATTCTTGGAAATGAAACGTATTTAGGAACATATATAGCGTATTTAGGAAAGCCTTCTTAAATGGACAAGAAACAGAAAAAAGTATCATGCAGAGACGAATTAAAAAAGTACTATATTACATGTTGATTTTCATGCGTAAATGAAGCACTGGCATAAGAATAACCATTTACAGTTCGCGACGCGTTTGTGTGTTGGGTGTTCTCTACTTCACAAATCTCTTCATTGCATAAAGTCTTTGATTGAATGCTGCATTCAGGATTCTCATGAGCAAGTTTGTTGCATATGTCAGTCACCTGAAGAAGAAAACAAAAGAAAACCTTAGATTAAAAATGTTGTAACTGAACTATAAAGTATAAAGCGAATATTTATAACGAAGTTATGAAGTAATGTACAAATCCTTTTTTACTCACCGTTACATACAAAGGAATCAGTTCAGGATTTCCTTTTATGCTGTTGATGAAACTTCTCAGTTGAAGGTCGTTTTTTTAAAACATTAGAGGAGATTTCTCTACCATAAACCTCATCTTCAATGGGAGTCCATAGTTAACTGTAGCATTCCTAATTGAGCAATCAATCTCAAAGTCTTCAACAACCATCTCAAACAAATCATTGTATTTGAGATATCACTACAAGAAAACAACACATTTGCGTCGGCCATTTTCGATGCAAATTCGTCGCAAATTCTGTGTTGCAACGGATTTGCGACGAAAGTCATTTCGACGCAAAGCTCTGGACGCAAACTTCAATTCGACGCAAACGTTGCGACGAATCGTTTTAGTCGCTAAATCGTCGCAAAAATTTCGTCGCTAATTTGACAAAACTATTGCAACGGATTTGCATCGAAACATTTGCGTCGATTTTGCGACGAAATTTAAAATAG
>PKMM01053882.1:744841-789943 GCA_002933915.1 Eutrema heterophyllum
CATACTTATCGGTGTACGTACACCATATTTATTGGTGTACGCATACCATATATCACCGTACGTATATCGTATATCACCGTACGTACACTATATATCACCGTACATACACTATATATCACCGTATTTATACCGTATTTATTGGTATATATACACTATATTTATTTGAGTACGCACACCGTATTTATTGACATTTTTAAAATACATGAATGTATATGTATGAAAACATTATCATGTAATTGTTTCTTGTGATATATGGTGGTCGTACAGTGATATACGGTATACATACGGTGATATACGGTGCACGTACGGTGATATACGGTGTGCGCACTCAAATAAATATAGTGTATATATACCAATAAATACGGTATAAATACGGTGATATATAGTGTATGTACGGTGATATATAGTGTACGTACGGTGATATACGATATACGTACGGTGATATATGGTATGCGTACACCAATAAATATGGTGTACGTACACCGATAAGTATGATATAAATACACTGCTAAATACAGTGTATGTACGGTGATATACGATATATGTACGGTAATAAATGGTATACATACAGTGTACGTGTGGTGATATACGATATACGTCTGGTGATATATAATGTACGTGCGGTGATATACGGTGTATTTACGGTGATATACAATGTACGTCATGTGATATATGGTGTACGTAGACCGATAAACCAATTTAATTTGAAATATCTCATTATTTATCTCATTACACCGATAAACCTTTTTTATTTTCAAAAATTGATTTATCTCATTATTTTATTTTTAAAAAGCAAATTTAATAATTTATAAAATAAAAAATAAGAAAACGAGGAAAAAAAAGGGTCGTCTTCTCCGTCAAAACCCCTTCCTCTTCCTCCTCCTTCGGATCCATCAGCAATTGGGACCATCTCTCTCACTATTTTCTACTCTCTCTTCCAAATGGGTCTTCCTAAATTTACCTTCTATTTCTTCTTCTTCTCCACCACGCCGTCGAATCTCCTCTCCGGCATCATAAACGCCAGCAACGCCAGATTTTTTAGGTTCTTCTCCAAAGGTCTCGATTTCGTCGTCATGNTTTTATTGGGTTATAAAATATTAAATTACAAAACCGCATATATGCGGATACTTATCTAGTAGTGCTATAAAGTTTAATAAGTCCAATTAGCTTAAGAATTTGTCTAAGAAGTAGAGAAGAATATGTCTTTGACAATTACATCTTACCATATTTCATATTTGAATAGGTGGACTTTGAAGTTTTCACTTTAAACTCAACGTCATTTAAGGAAGAGTTTTTCCGAATTCTCAATCAGTTAATTAATAAACACAATTACTTATGAATTACATCTTGTTGGAAATATGGATGTTATGGCAATTCACAATTGTGAATATGTCTCTGGCTTTTAATTATGTATATAAATTTTGGGACATACATTATTTGCTGTCTTATTAAAAAAATGCATTACATAATTGTAAGAAACATAAATGATATAAGTCGTTGATAGAAAATAGAATGATATGACTGTATTCATCATTACTTAACTTGAAAAATACAAGTTTAACAACTAAACCTTGTTTTCAATATGGATGTAACTGTAAAAGATCGCCTTAACAACTAAACCTTGTTTTCAATATGGATGTAACTGTTGTTCAAAAAAAAAAATATGGATGTAACTGTAAAAGACCGCCATGCGACTAATTAAGGTTTTTTAGAATCCGAAGTCCCAAAAGTCGCTTGTTTGGCCAACATTAAGAAAATCAAGTTCACCTTGTGAAGAACCCTAACTTTTAATTTGGGAATTATTGATATTGATTTCAATCACAGTTTATTCTCTTGATAAACACGTCGTTTAGGGTAAAAACTAATTTGTTTAAACAGTGACGGAGGGTTAATTTAGTTAACGTCATCAAAGATAAGATTGTTCCTTTAACTAATGTGAACCAGTTTGGAAGCACATTACACAAGGAATCCTCAGAGAAAGTTACACCAGCGGATGAGACAATCTTGTTAACAGGATTGCCCCTTCTCGGAATGATGTAACAGGTTTGTTTAATTTCTCTTCGCTTTGCTTTTCAAAGTTCATTCTACCAACTTTGAGTGGAACGTACACTACAAGAAAACAGGGCCATTTCCCACGGAAATTCCGACGGCTATAAATCCGTCGGAAATTTCTGATGGCTTTCCGACGGATTTTGGACGAAATTAACATCCGTCGGAAAATAGAACCCGTCAGAAATCCGTCGGACGTTTCCGACGACTAGGATCCGTCGGAAATTTACCGACAGATTTCCGACGTCTTTTTGACAGATGTTGTAGCCGTTTGAAAAAATATAGACGTTACATAGCCGTTTGAATATAGATGTTATTTCTGTAGGAAATCCGTCGGAAATCGTGCACAATTTTCCTATAAAAACGTTTCCACCCCTTCTCTCATTCATTACAATTACAAAAAAAAAACTCTCATCTACAACCTTACCAAAATGTCTTCTTCATATCCTTATAATTATTTTCGATCATGGATGGACAAGCCTCATCAAATTCCGGAGACGGACCTAGTTACGGAAGAATTCAAAGAAGGTCTGCAACAATTCATGGCGTTTGCGGGTATGCAGAAGAAAGCGATAAAAAACGGTAAAATCTACTGCCCTTGTATGAAATGTTGGAATCGTAGATTAATCGTGATAGATGAAGTATGGTCACACCTGTATTGTCATGGGTTTGTGCCGGGTTACAAGATTTGGTATTATCATGGAGAAAATGATATAATGGTGGATAATTATGCTAGTATTAGTGAACAATATATTGGGGATAACACTAGCTTAGAAGAACTTGTAATGGAAGTAGAAAGTACTGTAGGTCATGTTCATATGGTGAACGATGCATTTCGTGAAAGTATACCATCGGTTATGTTCATATGGTGAACGATGCATTTCGTGAAAGTATACCATCGGTTGCTGATTATGGAGATAGAGGAGAAGAACCTAACGCAGAAGCTCGGATATTCTTTGATATGTTAACGCTGCTAAAAATCTTGTATATGATGGGTGTAGAGGTGGACATTCCCCTTTATCAGCTGCAACTAGGATGATGGGTATAAAGACGGATTTCAATTTGAGTGAAGAGTGCGTGGATGCAATCGCTAATTTTGTGAAAGACATTTTGCCAGAAGAGAGGACGCAGACCGTTCGACATGCCGTTTTTGTCGCAAACCTCGGTATAAGGAAACATGTGGAAGAGTGTATGTGAGAGTGGAAACTCGCACAACTAAATCTTGTAAAGGAATTTAGAGCGAACATAAGATTCTAAGTATGAAACTCGAGAACAAAGATCCAAAGATGGTTTTTTATTGCTGATTTGATAAAAAATTTCGTACAATGATTTTTGCTTAGGGTTTCTGGTAGGGTAAAAGGTTGTTCTATTATGAATGACTATGCTAATTATTTATACAAGTTTCATGAGCAGATATCTCGGAGTATATTTTGGAATATTTCCTTTTTGCTTTGTGCGGCCACCGTCTTAAATCTTCTTCTAGGGTAATCGATGGACTGGGTCGTCTTGATGGGCCTTTAGTTCGGCCCATAACGGAAGTACTGGACCTCGGTCTGTTAAGCTTGAAAGGTGATCTTCATCTTGGCCTACAAAGTGTTGAGCTCGTTGTTTGGGGTTATTCTGAAGTGAGACATCTCCAGGTTGGTTTGGGTCGGTCCTGGCTCGGCGACATGGGTCAGCTATGGCTTGGTTCGTGTCGGTGTGAGATGAGCTATTTCGGGCCGGCTTTCCTTCTCTTCCCCGGCTCGGCCTAACCTCCTCTCTTCCAGCTCGGTTTGAGGTGATGGCAGCTTAGCTCGGCCTCACCTTCCTTCTCCTTGGTCCGAGGTAATGCTGCTCGGCTGGAGAAGAGGTTGTTCGGTTTGTCCGAGGTGTAGGCTCGTCCTTGGACTCACCTCTTCTTTGGCTCGGTTTGGCTGGTCCCATGTCTGTTAGTAGTTTTTAGCAGTTGGTTTCGGGCGGGTGAAAACCGACCCCAACAGTTAGCCCCCCAGCTCGTCAGACTCAGATGTGATTGTGACGAGGTGAAAGTTGTCGAGATCAAAATCAACTGCCGAGCTGAGCTGGGATGGTGCCGACGAGGCGAGTTGGCCGAGATGGTTGACGAGACAAGGGGCGAGGTGGCCGAGGCAAGGGACGAGATGGTTGAACTGTTTTGTTTGATGAGGCGGTCTGTTTCTTTAGGAATCTCCCAGTTGCTGCCAAAGAGGCCGAGCTATTTTTGGTGAAAGTTTGTTGTCGGAATTGTGCTAAATTGTTTGCGAATCATTTTGTTGCCGTTCTGCTGAGGTAGGCGAGGTGTTTAGTAGTTAGCGGGGCATATAGATGTTAACGAGGCGAGGTGATCGATGCCGTGTCGTTTTGTTGATGTGGTAAGGTGTCTCCTGGGGTGTTTCAATGTTGACGAGGCGATCAGATCCACCGATTGGATATGCCGAGGCGATCGACTCTGAGGTCTGCAGAGGCAAGCGTCAAATTGATAAAGCAAATAATGAGACGTTGTTGCTAGGGAAAAACTTGACGAGGTTGAGGCATCGTTCTCGACTTAGATTAGGGCTCTTGAAGAATCGCGTGTACAACTCGAGAAGGATCATGACTGAGCTGTCAAGAATGTTGTGCGCCTGGAGTCCAAAACACAAAGGGCGATCGAGGTGGCATTTTTGATGAGGTGTAGAGGCGATGATCACGTCTCGATTTTAAGATGAGCGTAACAAGCGTGCTCGGTTTATGTTTTGAGATGTTAAAAACCAGTGTGCTTATGAGCGTTATATTGGGTTTTGTATTGTTTGCGTTTGGTGACAATGAACAGCGATTCGTTGCTGGGCTTTCGATTGTGTTTGATGATATTTACCAGCACTACATTGCTGGGTTTAGGGTGCGATAGTCTCGCTTGCCCGTGTTAATGAATCATGGCGAACCATGTTCAGAATATCTCAATACTAAACTAGTGTGCTGAGAAGCGTATACTGGGTTTTAGCATTATTTGTCGAGATGTCAAGACCAGTGTGCTAAGAAGCGTAATGATAATACTGGGTTTAGAATTTTACTTCGGTTTAGGACCTACGATGTGGTTTCGACTTACGTGTCCGTTTCGAGAGTAAAATTAGGTCGGAATATATCCCCATCCTTTGCTCTAGGTCAAGGTATATCCGCCTTAATGATTTATATAGCGTGCTTATATTCATGGAGGATGTAATAGGACATGTATATTGGGTTAATCCGTAAGTTCCGGATGTAAAAAGTTCATCTGTTGTGGCCAGCAACAGACGAGATTGATAAGACTTAGTCTGTAAAAGTTTTTGAAATGGGAGTATATGTATGTATACGTATCTATCCCCCCTTTTTAGGAGAGGGGTCAGTTGAACCCATCCTGAGATAGTTTGCCTACGTACCTCTTTCGGGAATCAAGCCACCTCGTAGTTTGTTTAGAAGATGTAGTTCAGTAGGAGATGTAGCTCGGTAGGAGAGCGTATCGTAGCTCGGTAGACAAGCACGTTACTGATGAAAGATTCGGTTAGAAAAGTTGAACCAACGTGCTAAAGGTGACATGCTGAAGCTCGCAGACTAAATTTTGACGAACTAAAATTCTGATCTTAAACCGATGATCTGACGAACTGAAACTCTGAACCGAAAACTGATGAACTGAAATTCTGAACAAAAACTGACGAACTGACGAACCGAAACTCTGAGCCAAAAACCGACGAACTGAAATTCTGAAACAAAAATTGATGAACTGACGAACTGAAACTGATAAGCCGAAACCGATAAATTGAAATTGAATGATCTGAAACTACGAACTGAAGCAGCTAAAACTGACGAGATGAAGTAGGCCGAGCCGAAATTGACGATCTGAAATCGGCAGATGAGCGTAGCTTGATAATCGAACGTGGCTCGATAGAAGAGCGTGTCGTAGCTTGGTAGAAGATGTAGCTCGGTAGGAGAGCGTATCGTAGCTCGGCTTAGAGGGACGGTCCCTGTGACTGAATCTGAACAGAAAATATCTTCGAACAATAAACTAAAGTTTTTGATAAAAGGTACATGAATTTAGGGAGCTCGGTAGACGAGCTATGATAATAGCTTCGATAGATCGGTAAGTAACTTTAGACGCATTTTAGCGAACGAGTTGGAGCGAGATCGGTGAATGTTCTTTTTTTTTTCCGAGCTTTGGCTAGCGTGTTAGGTCGGTTGATCCGGGTGAAAAGAATTCCGTCACAATTTTGATTAAACCGAAATCAGATAATCATATTTTTTGTGAATCTCGGTAGACGAGCTGAAAATCCTCTCTTCTTCGTTTAGTAATATCGGTGCAGCAAGGTCTTCATCAATGTTCAAAGTATTCAGCTTCCTAAGTTTCTTTGAAACAGAAGAGAAAAAGTTATGCTTGTAAACTATTAAGTTCTCATAATCATCAAACCAAAATACGGGGTCGACAATTATAAAGCGTGAAACTATATTTTCAAATCGATAATAAAGCATGTGTGAATAATGAACATGTGAGTTTTACAACATCCCGAGAGCAAATCATAAACCAATGTATGATTATAATTACGTTCTTAGTACGTAAAAGCATAGTGATTAATTAATTATATCCAGCACAATAAGCAACATTAGTCAATGACGATAAAACAACAAAGTCAATCTAATATAGGTTGGCAATTAACATGAACAGACAAAGTATAAGGCATCGATCAATCAAATTATGATTCGATTAAAGAATAAGTAATACTTAGGTCGATCGAAAAGCAAATCAGCGATCGGAGCGGTGAGATTAAAAGCGGTGAACTAATTAAATACCAGATCAAATCTTTAGTTATTGGAACAAGACCAAATATGGCACGGTGAGATTAAAAACATGTTTCGAGAATAAGAAGATGTAACCGATACGTTTGGGATTCGCTCTTGATTCAATCTAACGACTCTCACAATCACTCACTCTCGTTTGTGTTTGAGCAGAAATTAGTTAAGGAAGAAGAAAGGCACACAGAGTTATAGAGTTCCCCAAACCGGGTACATCTCTCTTCAGGATCTTCTTCCCGGAAATTCACTATGAGCTTGAGTACAGAGATCACCAGAGATACAACAATGGCGTCGCAAGAAGAATGAAGAAGACGACAAAATTTGTTACGTCCCTTTTTTTCTCTTATAACGATAATCCTTTTGCTTTTGGACTTTAGGCCTGTATTTTGATTAAACCCATAAGCCCATTAGCTTATCCTCTTTTATCTCTTGTACTCTCCTTTTGGACCTGCTTGATGACGAGGCCCAAATCCAGCTGACTCTTCCTTTGATCAAGCGCAGTCGCTTGAGCTGACCTAACTCCGAATCTGAACCAAATCTCAACAGAAGATTCCACAATGACCTAGTAGAATATTTGTAAAGCAAAAAATATTGAGCCAATTCGTAATTGTAAAGGCTGAATCGGTTAAAACGTGAGAAAACACTTATCTCGATGGGGATGACCGATCGGAGAGACGGAGACGTCGTCTCGTCGGTTATGGATTTCGGCGGAGATATTGCTTTGCTCAAGCGGTTATAGTTTTCACGAGAACGACAACTTGGGACTTGTGGTGAACGAGCTGGAACAAGATGAGTTCGGTGGATGAACTACGTTTGTAATGATAGGTCGGTAGAGACGATGATCTGTTCTTTTGATTTCTGCAACAATAATGTTAGCGCGAGACACTAGTAAATCAAGTTTAAGCTGTTCCGTGCAAAATTAGTGCGAGAATCGTATTTTGTTAAAATTTATGCTTAATGAGTTTTCGCAGAATCGTGCAAAATTCGTGTATGCAGGAACTGTGCATAGTTATGATGTGCAAAAATCGGCCGAAAGCGAAACCGTGCAAAAATCGGGCTAGATTGGAATCGTGCAAAAATCGGGCTAGATTGGAATCGTGCGAAAATCGTTTCGTGCATAATCGATCTCGTGCAAAAACTGTGCATAGTCGAATTCGTGCGAAAACATAGGACGAGATTGAAATCGTGTAAAATAGGGCAATATTGAAACCGTGCAAAAATTGGTCGTATTCGTGAAAATATGTGTAAAATCGAGTTCTTGAAAAATCTGTGCAAAATCGAGTTCGTGCGAAAACTATGTATAATCGAATTTGCGCATGATTAAGTTCGTTTAAAATCGAGTTCGTGCAAAATCTATGCAAAATCGAACTTGTGAACAAACTGTGCAAAATTGATCTCGTTCTGAGAAAACTTATCTGGTGATTCAGGGCGTTGGAGGTGTCGGCTAGGGTTTTTGTCATCGCGAGGTTTTAGAAGTGGTGTTCATGTCGTTACCACTCCTTTGTTCGTCTCCGGACATCTCTTCAGATCTCGTTCTCCGTAATTTCCGCGAGTAAGAACTTCTAATTCCCCACAGACGACGCCAAACTGTGAGAGTGGAAACTCGCACAACTAAATCTTGTAAATGAATTTAGAGGGAACATAATATTCTAAGTATGAAACTCGAGAACAAATATTCAAAGATGGTTTTTTATTGCTGATTTGATAAGTTTTTTCGTACAATGATTTTTGCTTAGGGTTTCTGCTAGGGTAAAAAGTTGTTCTGTTATGAATGACTATGCTAACTATTTATACAAGTTTCATGAGCAGATATCTCGGAGTATATTTTGGAATATTTCCTTTTTGCTTTGTGCGACCACCGTCTTAAATCTTCTTCTAGTGTAATCGATGGACTAGGTCGTCTTGATGGGCCTTTAGTTCGGCCCATAACGGAAGTACTGGACCTCGGCTTGTTAAGCTTGAAAGGTGATCTTCGTCTTGGCATACAAAGTGTTGAGCTCGTCGTCTGGGGTTATTCTAAAGTGAGACCTCTCTAGCTTGGTTTGGGTCGGTCCTGGCTTGGCGACATGGGTCAGCTATGGCTTGGTTCGTGTCGGTATGAGATGAGCTAGTTCGGGCCGGCTTTTCTTCTCTTCCCCGGCTCGGCCTAACCTCCTCTCTTCCAGCTCGGTTTGAGGTGAAGGCAGCTTAGCTCGGCCTCACCTTCCTTCTCCTTGTCTCCGAGGTGAGCCTAGTTCAATTCGGCGTCACCTCCTCTTCTCCTTGGTACGAGGTGATGCTGCTCGGCCGGAGTCAACAAGCTTGGCTCAGCCTCACCTCTTCTTTGGCTCGGTTTGGCTGGTCCCATGTCTGTTAGTAGTTTTAGCAATTGGTTTCGGGCGGGTGAAAACCGACCCCAACAGTGTCAGTACCATATAAACGGATGTGGTATTTGCCGTTAACAGAGAGATTGAAGAGGTTATATCAGTCAGAGCGCACAGCGGGAGCAATGAGATGGCATGCAAAGCATACAACGGATGGAGAAATCGCTCATCCGTCAGACGCAGGAGCATGAAAACATTTTCAATCAATGTATCCTAGTTTTGCGTATGAGGCGAGGAACGTATACCTTGGATTATGTACCGATGGTTTCAACCCTTTTGGGAAGCACGACAGACAATATTCTTTGTGGCCAGTAATTGTAACACCTTACAATTTGCCGCCATCTTTGTGCATGAGACGGGAGTTCTTGTTCCTTAGCATTCTCCTTTCTGGACCAGAGCATCCGAAGAGAGCACTCGATGTGTTTTTCCAGCCATTGATTTATGAGCTGCAAATGTTATGGGAGCATGGAGTTGAGGCGTTTGATATTTCTTGTCAGCAGAATTTCGTCATGCGGTCGGTACTTATGTGGACCATTAGCGATTTTCCAGCATATGGCATGTTATCAAGATGGACAACGCACGTAAGGTTATTGTGCCCGTACTGTCAAGATAACACATATACGTTCCAATTGAAGCACGGACACAAAACGTCTTGATTTGATTGTCATAGGCGATTCCTACCAAGCGATCATCCTTATCGTCGGAGCACCACATTGTTTAGGAAGAACCGGAAAGTATTTGATGATCCACCATCTGAGGTAGATGGACAGTATTTGTTGACTCAGTTCAGAGATTGTGGTGTAGAGAGGACCGTTGATTGTGGTGGTAACGGGCATCATCTTGTTGATGGTTGAGGCAACGTACATAATTAGCACAAGAGGAGTATTTTTTGGGATTTGCCTTATTGGAATGACCATCTACCGAGGCATAATCTGGATGTCATGCACATTGAGAAGAATTTTTTCGACAACATTATGAACACCGTTCTCAATGTCCAAGGGAAGACGAAGGACAATCTGAAGTCTAGATTGGACTTGCCAGACATTTGTTCTCGTAGAGCACTACATGTTACAGGGAACGGGAAGCCTCCGGTCCCGGATTTTCGGTTGGATGAACCTTCAAAGGCCGAGTTTTTTTACTGGATTACTGATAGTGTTAGATTCCCGAATGGATACGCATCTAACCTTCGGAACTGCGGTGATCATCGAGAAGGGAAGTTTACTAGGATGAAGAGTCATGATTGCCATGTGGTGATGCAGCGCCTCCTTCCATTTTCCTTTCATGTCTTCTACCACGTAATGTCCACGAACCAATTGCAGGTACAATGATTTTTTAATACTTTATACAATAATTTTGTGCATATTTTTTTTACTTATTTATTAATTTGTTATGCATATTATGTAGGGACTGGTGCCTTTTTTGAGATATATGCTCGCGCTCTCTTACATCAGATGGTATCCGCAACCTTGCGAATAATATACCCGTAATCCTTTGCAATTTGGAGAAGATCTTTCTGCCTTCCTTCTTTGATGTGATGGAACATGTACCTATACATCTCCCTCGAGGAGCAGAACTTGGGGGCCCGGTTTAGTACGTTGGATGTATCCTTTCGAATGGTATATGTTTCATCTAAAGAAGAAGGTGAAAATTTTGAGCAAAGTGGAGGGTTCTATTGTCGCACAGAGCATCAATGAAGAAACCTCACATTTTGTCGAGTTCTACTTTCCAACATAAGTCAAAACGAAGAGTCGTAGACCAGCTCGACATGATGATGGAGGCGTAATACATTTCTATCTTGTCGATGTTTCTCATATATTATTAGAGATTGGACGACTTAGTGGAAAAAGCAAGAAGCGGAGACTTATTAATTACTTATTTGGGTCCTTGATTATATATATGTTAACGTGATGATCGCTTCAATCTCACATGATGTATGTGGCTTATTAACGTTTTGCATTTCCGAACAAAACAGAGGACGAGCTAATCGAGCTCAAACAAGAAGAGTTCGGACGTTGGTTAAGAGATTATGTAAGTGTTTTAATTGCCTTGTTTTTAACTATCATATATAATGAATGATATAATTAATTTATTTTTGATTTGATTCGTGCAGGTCACGACAGAGAAGGCTAACAGACAAAGATTTCCCACGTGGTTAGAAGAAATTATGCGATTTCCACTAGCAATCGTGCAGTCACATGTGATGTATAGCACACGGGGCTACGCTTTTAAATTCTTCGGGATGATAGGAGTGTGTCAACTTCAGATTATGGTGTATCTACTCAGTCCGGTGATCTTGTATACTATGGTTTCCTACGTGAGATTTTGGATGTTCACTATATGGGAATGCTCGGCTTGCGATGCGTTGCACTTTTATGCGATTGGTACGACCCATTAGTAGGAAGCAGTGTGCGACACGACCAATTTAGTGTTACATCATTACAATGCAGAAGGCGACTCCAGATATACGAGCCATTACAAGGTCTTCACAAGCAGACCAGGTTTGTTTTTTTTTTTTACGTTTATTTGTTAGTATTTTTGCATTCTCGTGGTTAAATTTTTATATGACTTTATTACATGGTGTAGGTATGCTATATTCCCTATCCTCGAGTGACAAACAAGCAAGACCCGTGGATTACAGTCACATCGATAAACCCGAGAGGTAGGGTTCATGGGATGTCTGATCATGAACCCCTCCAGCAAAGCTCTGTAGGTTTAGGTTCGATCGAGCATTCCCTTGACGTCGACCTTGTTGTTGATTTTACCGTACATGCCGACGATCAGGTATTTGAGGATTCAGAGGAAGAATTTGACGAATTTGGGGAAACTTCCAATTCAGTTGAATCATAGTACTCATCATCGGATTCAGAGTAGTTTTATAAACTTTGGATTGTAAAATATGTACTTGTATTGGATATTTGGCATGTGCAATATATTAGTTATATTGGATATGTACTTGTATTGGATAGTGTACTCTTGGTATTAAAATAGGTAACATCCGTCGGAAATTTCCGACGGATTAGTGTACATATGGTATTAAACACGCTTACCTCATTTAAATCATGTTTGGACCTTCCGACGGATTTAGGGTAAATGTGGTTTAGGGTATAGGGTACCAATTTTCTGTATAAATTGTATCGAAACAATTGTCTGATGTATATACAATATATGTAACTTGTCAATTTTCAAAATAAATGTGTTATCTAGAATTTATAAAATTTGATGGAAGTGTTAGTATAAGGTATAGTTGATGTTATGTGAAATGAATAGGTTCTGATGTTGTAAAGTTATAAACTCATACAAAGTCTTTAACATTGATGAATTTAATATATTTTTGAATGAAACATGTAGATTAAGGATTGTTAAATCATATCACCATACCCTAAACCTTAAACCCCAAATTTACCCTAAATCCATTGTATATTTCCGACGGATCTGGGTCCTTCGACACGTGTCGGTTGACTAGCCAATAGAAACACATGCAGGGAATATACGGTATATTCCCATATCCGTCGGAAATCTGTCAGAAATTTCCGACGGATCTCCGACGGCCTTTGTGTTTTTCGAGACCGCGAGAAGATTGACCGCCAAAACAAAATTTTTTTAAGAATCCGATTATCCGTCGGAAATCGATTGATTTAATTAAACAAACAGACTTCTTCTTCATTTCTTCTTCTCTCTTTCTCTCCGGCGATTCCTCTCCTTCTCTTCGTCTCTCCGGCGATCTCTCTCCCTCTCTATGGCGATCTCTCCCTCCCTCACAAGGATAATATGTAAGTTCTTTTGTTAGTTTTGTTAGGTTGTTAGTTTTTTG
This sequence comes from Eutrema heterophyllum, assembly GCA_002933915.1. Lineage (NCBI taxonomy): Eukaryota > Viridiplantae > Streptophyta > Magnoliopsida > Brassicales > Brassicaceae > Eutrema > Eutrema heterophyllum. The sequence continues at coordinate 757,862 of PKMM01053882.1, forward strand.
TAATCAGTTTTGGAATAAGATTGTTAGGGTGTTAGATTGTTAGATTTAGATTTGGAATTTGATTAGGGTTTAGTTTTTAGATTTAGGTTGTTAATTTGTTAGATTTAGGTTGTTATTTTGTAATTTTAGGGTTTAGATTGTTAGTTTTACATAAATTTTAGTGTTTTTATATAAATATTAGGTTGTTAGTTTTGTATAGTATTAGAATAATATAAAAAAAAAATTTGTATACATATTATAATTATATAAAGGAAAATTTTTTATTGTATAATTATATAAAAAACCGTTTTTATAAATTTTGATTCTTAAAAACGTTTTTATAAAGTTTTTAAGTATTTATAAAATTATAATTGAATTTTTTAAAATTTTGTACTAATTAAAAAAGTTTTTATCATATTCATAAAACGTTTTTTGAAAACATATTACAATTTTTGGGAATTTTGAAATTTTCTGAAATTTTTGAATTTTCGGGAATTTTCGGGAACTTTGGCTTTGAATGTACTAACAAATTTATGTTTTTCTCGCAGGAATAACGAGGACGCACTACGTTTGGGCGGCGGCTCCCAAGGACGCCGTTCTCGGGGTTCTCGAGCTACGCCTCCTGGCGGATCGAGCTCGTGAACTCAACTCTCGGAGTCCCAGCAATCCGCTGCTCGTAGCAAAATTAGGATCGAAGATCTTGTCCAACAGCCCAACTGGGACCATTGCATCTGTCTCGACCCGAAGTTTGAGGACGGGACTCGGTAAGTGAAATTTCGATTATTATTTCAATTTATTTAGATTTTGAATCTTAGCGTACTGTTGATTCCAAAAATCACACAAGGGGTAAAACAGTAAACTCAATGATCAAAATCTCGTTTTATTGATTAAACTCGGCGGAGCTACATAATTGTTTGATCGTAAAAAGAAGACTTAGGATCTAAGGAGATAAAAGCTAATGTCTCACCATCTTCCTTTTCTCCCTCCGAATTCGGGAAATATTCAGCAAATCTCGGAGGTCGGCGCGTTTGGTAGAGAGTTGGGCTTTAGGCCGAGCTCGGCCCGTCGAGTGTGATCATGGGCCCCCTTCTCCTAGTTCGAACCATCATAAACCGGGATCAATTGGCTGGTCTTGGTTCAAACCGGGCTAAACCTGGGAGTGCTAAACTCACCTCCAAAATTAAGTCCCCCCCCCCAAGTTTGGCGAAGAAATCCTTGAGTGCGGCGAAGTTCATGGAGAATTCTTTAACTCGGTTGGAATTGAGATCGGCATTTCTTGGACTTGGTTGCCTGGTCTTGTATTTTGAATTCGGCGAATCCCGAGCTCGGAAAATCTTGAACTCGGCGAATCTTCTTCGAGAAGACATATCGCTTCGATTTCTTTAACTATTGCGGAAATCGAGGAGTCATCATGATTGTTGCGGAAATCGAGGAGTCGTCATGAGCTGGCTGCCGGGCTCGAGAGAAAGTTGATTGCTGAAGAAAACGAGTTGGCTGCCGAGCAGATTCTTGTAAAACGCGGAGGAGGCTAATGATGTGTACTTCAATTACAAGAAGGACACACCTTTGATCAATGACCCAGCAGCGTGCGCCGAACTCTATCGCCAGTTTAAATTTGGCGTTCGTGGTCTCCCGCCATTGGACGAGCTCCCCGAGGTGGAAAAATTTATAGAGCTTGCTCGCTCCAAGGCTCGGGTAAGCTATTTACTCTTAGATTACGTTTTACTTGGTTGAATTTCTGTTGTCTTATTTCTCTTTCTTTTTCCAGGTCAAGGAGCAGATGAACGAGCTCATCCGGTCGTTTGACCCAGAAGCTAAAGTTGGATCTGGCCGAGGTTCAGGCCAAAGTCTCTCAGCTCGAAGAGGGAGCTGTTGCGAAGGATCAGGAGCTCGAAGCCCTCCGAGCTGAAAATGAAAAGATGAAGGCCGAGGTGTTTGAGGCCAATAACGCACTCAGCCACATGAGCGTCGAGAAACGGAAGGTCGACGTCTTGCTGAAGTCCAAAAAGAAAAGGCTTAGGGCTTCTCGATCCTTATGGGTGACTAAGGAGAAGGACCTTCGAAGGGAGATAGGAGTTAAGTTATCCGCTCGTTTCGAGAGGATAAGGCATTACATTCCCAGGCTTGAGGCGGCGAATGGAAGGCAGCTCGTCTTCAGTCAGGTCACGGGCACTATGAAGTGCCTGAATCGGCTTGTGGAAGGACGGATTTACATTCCCCCAGATACGCTCCTTCATTATCAGACGAAGGAGAAGAAGATGACGGCCGAGATGCATGCCATAGTTCTTGAAGAGCCTGACGATGGAGATTTCAAGGTATCTCCGATTTCAAATGATGGTGTTCCCCCAGGTCCTCATCTCGGTGCTGAAGGAACCGAAGTCCCGACCAATATTGATGAGTGGGGGTCGATGGACTCGAGTATGGGCCCGGGAATGTCCGAGGAGATCATGAGGTGTGATTCTCCTTAAAATTCCCTTCTTTTATCTTTTTCTTTATGTTTAGAACGCTGCCCGATGAGGCTATTGTTGAACTGTCCGCTTGTGGTGGCTTTCTTTGTAATTCGAACCATTTGCCCGAGGGGGATTTTAAACCTTTACCCGAGGGGTACTCCTGTATTGTAGCTCGTAGGAGCTTTTTTGATGAATTTTACTTATGTGAACTTTAAGTTCTGTTTTTATAGTGCGAATCTTACTTAGTCATTCGACTGTCGTGCGAACATCGAGTTTGGCTTCGGCGTGAACTGAGGAGTTCGGCCTAAGGTTTTGTGGAAGCAAGATTGTTTGTTAATCCGCGTAAGGTCGTAAAATGATACGATCCTCTCGAGTTCTGCACGTACCAAATTGGTGTCGTACATAATACAGTCTTAGCCGGGGTGCGTTAGATGAACTCGGCTTTCAATCAATTCTAGATCGGCGATCGCCGAGGATCGACTTACTGGCTGGCGATTGTTGAGAAATCGGCTTATGAATTTTGCGATTGTTGATAAATCGGCTTATGAAATTTGCGATTGTTGAGGAATCAGCTTAATTTTGCGAGAATATGTCGTTCGGCTTTACCACGAGAGCTTAGCATGAGACTGCGAATGTTTGCTCATCTCAAGATACTCCAGGTCCCCCGATCGAATCAGAGTGTACGAGGTAATTGGGCTTATTTAGCTCGGATGGTCTGAGGACAAATTTTAATGCAGGAAAAGTCTCGGCTTTTGCGAGACAGGTCTTGACTTTTTAATCGTTTGCATCCCTGAGGAGTACTATCGATCGTCTGGCCAGGACGTCGATGAGTGAATCCGCGATGGTGTTAAGTGCAAACTAAGGAGTTCGGCTTAAGAAGATAAGAAGTGTTTTGAGTTCGGCGAACTGTGATAGTTTGGCTTTAATTTTACTTGGTCGTTTCAGACTGTAGTGCGAACTGAAAGGTTCAACTTAAGGAGATACGAACTGTTTAAGTTCGGCGAACTGCGATAGCTCGACTTTTAGAAGGTAAGAACTTTAATAAATAATTTTTTATTAGAATCATATCTGGATCCGCGATGGGTTGCCAACGTACCCCCGAAAGGACTCAAACCATTCGTAGTTCATATTACATCGGAGATAATAGTAGTAGCTCGAAGAAATTTTTTTTTTTTTTTTTTGGCGTTGAGCCGGACTAGTAGTAGAACCGTTTGAGGTTCATCAAATTCCACGATCTCGGGATTGGAGTCCAATATCCATCTTCATAAGTTCATAGACGTCGGGTTTAACGACTCGCATTATCTGGTAAGGTCCTTCCTAGTTAGCACTGAGTTTGCCGGCATTTTTCTCTTCTGTGTTCTGGTAGACCTTTCGAAGAACGAGGTCGCCGTCCACGAAGTGTCGACCTCGAACCTTTTTGTTGTAGTAGCGTGCGGCTAAGTGCTGATAATTCTGGATTCGGAGCAATGCTTGTCCGCGCTGCTCCTCGAGCATGTCAAGGTTGTCGAGAAGCATCTCGTTGTTGAGATAGGGGTTCTTAGTCAGCATAGTTCGCGTATGCTTGGAATCTCGACTTCGGCAGGACACAAGGCTTCCATTCCGTAAGCTAAAGTACGATGGAACCATAGAACTCTGTCTAACTCGTCAGCCCAAAATCATTTTTTTGCCTATAACCGTTTTTTAAGGCCATCGATGTTAGTCTTGTTGGTTGCTTCGGCTTGGTCGTTGCCTTGTGGGTACGTCGGTGCCAAGTAACTTAGTCTGATTTTCCACTTGGAGCACCAATCGCTAAATAGTGTTTAAATAAATTGTGATCCGTTATCCGTGACGATCTCGTATGGTACGCCATGTCGGCATACGTTGTATTTTCAAATGAATTTCTGGATATCACGGCCATGTATCTCGGCGTAAGATTCAGCTTCGACCCATTTGGTGAAGTAGTCGGTCATGACCAAGATGTACTGCTTCTGATTGGTAGAGCGGTAGAGTGGGCCGATGATATCCTTTGCCCATCGCATCAAAGGGTAAGGGGCTATTGAAGTGGTGAATAACTATGTTGGGAGATCATCGGGTCGTGTCGTTGACATTTTTCGCATTTGGCGGCGAAGTTCTCGCAATCCACCAGCATTTTTAGCCACTAGAAACCTGCTTTACGGCCAAAGAACGACCACCGGAGTGATTCCCGCCTTCTCCGTCATGCACCTTGTTCATGACTTCGTGAATATCCTTACCTTTTACACTACTCCAAAGGATACCCGAAGCGCTCCATCGGTACAGCTCGCCTTCGTGAACGAAGTAAGATACAAATCACATTTTAAGTCGCCGAGGTGCCCATCTGTCGGCTGGGGATGTTCCTTCGTAGACGTACATTTTGATTTCGATAGTTCAATCTTCGGGCTCTTTTTCTTTTTCGGCCTCGATGTCCATAGAGGCATGGAGTCCTTCAGATTCTTCGTCGTCCCCGTCCGACTGATCTCATAGGTCTGGATCGTTTGGGATGTGTTCGGTTTCGATGTTTACGTTGGGCCCGGGATCCAGATTGTTCCTTGTTTTTCGCAATTTGGGGTTGACAGCAGGATGCGTCTCGTTGTCGCGCCTACGCATGGACACGTTGCAAGTCTCGGCCGGTTCGATGCTTGGTCGTGAGGTGCTTTCAACCGGGATCGTACATCGAAGATGAGGGTCCAAGATTGAGGCGATGGCGGCAAGGGCATCAGATGGGGCATTTTCTCCGCGAGGTATCTTGGTGAGGTCGAAATATTGGAATTCGGCAGCGAGTTCCTTTACCAACTTTGAATATGCGTCCATGCGATCGTTCTTTGCGCTGTATTCCCCGTTGTAGTGACTAGCGACAAGTTGTGAATCGCAGAACGCATGTATGTGTTTTGCTCCGATTGCCTTGGCCAATCGTAACCCGGGGAGGAGTGCTTCATACTCGGCCTCATTGTTCGATGCTTGGAATTCTAGCCGAAACGATTGCTCCAAGGTTTCGCCTGTCGGTGATCGGAGGCATATGCTGACCCCCGAACCACAATGTGAGGGCGAACCGTCGACTTGAAGGAGCCATTTCTCTACTCCTAGGAGTTCGGTAAGTGTCAGTTCTTGTGGTAGCTCAATGAGGAAATCGGCCAAGACTTGGGATTTGATGCTGGTTTTGCTCTTGTATTCTATGTCGTATTCGCTTAGCATGATTGCCCATTTAGCGAGTCTGCCGGACTGGGTTGGGTTGTGCAAGATCGTTCGCAGGGGCTGATTAGTGAGAACTGTGATTGAATGAGATTGAAAATAAGGACGGAGTTTCTGAGCTGAGATGATTACAGCCAGTGCGAGTTTTTCGAGTGTTGTGTATCTTGTTTCGGCCCCGTCTAAAGACTTGCTGATGTAGAAGATGGGTTTTTGTTCACCTCGATCATCCCGAATTAGGACTCCGCTTACGGCTGATGATGTCGCAATGTACAGGTAGAGAGTTTCACCATCCTCGAGTTTTGCCAGGACGGGTGGGGTTGATAAGTATTCCTTGAGTTGTTTGAATGCTTCTTCACACGTATCGTCCCATTCGAGGTGCTTGTTACCGCGGAGGAACTGGTAGAGTGGTAGGCATTTGTCCGTAGACCGGGAGATGAATCTGTTGAGTGCGGCAATCCGACGTGTTAACCTTTGGACTTCGCGTTTCGTTTTCGGTGATGGGAGGTCAAGGATTGCCGAGATCTGCTTAGGATTAGCTTCGATTCCCCTTTGAGTGACGATGTAGCCGAGGAACTCGCCAGACGTGTCCGAACGTACACTTAGTGGGGTTAAGCTTCATGCCGTATTGGTTAAGTATGTCGAAACGGGTGCTGAGATGTCCGACGTGATCTTTGGCGATGAGAGATTTTACCAGTATATCGTCGATGTAGACTTCCATTGTCCGGCCGAGCTGACTCGCGAACATGCGATTGACGAGCCTTTGATAAGTTGCTCCGACATTTTTTAGGCCAAACGGTATGACTTTATAGCAGTAGATGCCCCAATCTGTGATGAAAGATGTCTTCTCGCGATCGTCGGGATGCATGAGTATCTGATTGTAACAGGAGAAGGCATCCATGAAGGAGAGGAGTTCGTTGCCCGCAGTTGCCTCGACCAGTCTATCAATATGCGGGAGTGGGAAGCTATCCTTCGGGCTGGCTTTGTTGAGGTCGGTGAAATCTACGCATACTCTCCATTTGCCGTTCTTCTTCTTGACGACGATGGGGTTAGCCAGCCAGTCATGATACTTGACCTCGGTGATCGATCCCGCTCCGAGTAATCGTTCGACCTTGTTGTTTACTACTTGAGCTTTCTCTGGGCCAAGGTTCCGTCTTTTCTGTTTAATGGGTTTGAAGGTCGGGTCGATAGTGAGTTCGTGGCAAGTGATTTTTGGATCGATCTCGAGCATATCTTTGATGGACCAAGCGAAGGTTGACACGTTTTTCTTGAGGAAGCGAATGAGGTCGCTTTTGATCTTTCCATCCAGCTCGGCTCCAATACCGATGCATCTCTCGGGATTGAGGTCGCCGATGCTAACTTGTATGACCGACTCTCGCTTTGGTAAGTCGGGATTATTCTTCTTGTTTAGCATGTCAGTTGAAGTTGGATTCGAACTGATCATGCATGTCAGAGGTGTGGTTCGTAGTTTGCACTCGTTGATGTAGCACAAACGAGACATCGATTGGTTTCTCTTAAGAGTGAAGACCATGTATGGTGTCGGGAACTTAAGGCACTGGTGATAGGTTGAGATGACAGCCTTCATTGCAAATAACCACGGCGTCCCGAGTATGACGTTGTAGATCGCCGGCTTGTTCAAAACCAAGAATTTCATTACTTTTATTGTTCCGCTGACGTAGATCGGCATCTTGATTGTTCCCATGGTCATGGTCTGTTCTCCAGCGAATCCGGTCAGAGGTTCGATGTATGGCTTGATTTCTGAGTCTGGGACGTCCATGTCTTTTAAAGTCTGTCTGAAGATAACGTTGACCGAACTGCCAGTATCAACCAAAACCCTTTCCACAGTAACGTCACCGACGAGTAGCTCGACCACCAGTGGGTCGTTATGGGGCATGTGAAGTCCGACTGTGTCCGATCCTGTGAAGATTATGGGCACGCCACTTTCTGGAACTCGGTTGTTTTATTGTGCCGCAATTGCTTCTCGGTTGTGATTCTTGATTGCTCAAACTGAGTAATAGCAAGATTCGAGTGCGCCCATGATCATGTGGACCCTCTTTCGGGCTTTCGGGATCGTGTGATCTTCGGGTTGGTCCTCACGATCACGTTTTGGCAACTCGGCATCGGAGTTATCCTTAGTTCGTTTGGGATTATTATTATCCGTGTTATGCTTCTTGGTGTTGTTACGGCNCGAGTAGCTCGACCACCAGTGGGTCGTTATGGGGCATGTGAAGTCCGACTGTGTCCGATCTTGTGAAGATTATGGGCACGCCACTTTCCGGAACTCGGTTGTTTTATTGTGCCACAATTGCTTCTCGGTTGTGATTCTTGATTGCTCAAACTGAGTAATAGCAAGATTCGAGTGCGCCCATGATCATGTGGACCCTCTTTCGGGCTTTCGGGATCGTGTGATCTTCGGGTTGGTCCTCACGATCACGTTTTGGCAACTCGGCATCGGAGTTATCCTTAGTTCATTTGGGATTATTATTATCCGTGTTATGCTTCTTGGTGTTGTTACGGCGAAATCTGTTGTTAAGTCGGGGGCGGCCTGAGGTGAGATTTCCCCGTTTCTAAAACTCTGAAGTAGCAGGTCCTTGAGGTGTCGGCAATCGTCCGTACTGTGACCTTTCCTTTTATGAAATTCGCAGTATGGTTCAGGATCGTTTGTGGATTCCGTTGGATCGTCTTTTGGTTCTTCCGGCCTGACCCATGTATTCCATGGTTGTTGTGGAGGAATGGCGCTTACTTAGTGTGTCGCATGTCGTCGTTCAAAGTGAGTTCGCAACTCGCGGGCTTCTTCCCTGAGTTTTTTCTAAGGTAGGGGCTGTCTTGAAAGAACATACTGCTTATCCTTGGCGGCCTCTTCCTCTTTCTCCAGAATATATGTGTGTGACTTATGCAGGGCGTCTTCTAGGGTTGGAGGTCGGTTATGATGAATTTCCTTGTGAAAAGCCGATTGATACCATGTTGCTTTGTAGAGGGCTTCGATCGAGGTGTCGTCATCGATGGTACAATGGGTTACCACCGACTTGAATTGGTCCATGAAGTCTCTCAGAAGCTCGTTTGGTCCTTGTTCGAGGGCCCAAAGTTCGCGTTTTTTGTCTTCTTCTTAATGAACATGGTGAAGCGTTTAAGGAACTTGGTTGTGAGCTCGTTGTAGCTGTTGATCGAGTTCACTTCGAGTTGCGAGAACCAATTGAGCGCAGTCCCGCCGAGGTTTTCTATAAAAAGTTAACACTTTGTAGTATCATGTTCTTCCTCCGTTTGGAATTTGAAGCGATTCATCATGATGCCGAAGGAGGTCATAAAGTGTCAGGGGTCGGAGTTGCCTTCGTACTGTGCGATTTTGATCCTCTCCAGACGCCGGACAGGAATATTGAGAACTCGTTGTGTGAACGGGGTTTTCTGAGTCTCCTGGATCACACGGTCGATCTCGGGTGCCGAGCTGGTGGCTTGATGAAATTTGGATTTCATGTCCTGAAGCTGGACTTTGAAGCTGTCGAGTTCCTGATCTAGAGACGACTGATCGGTAATGTGAGTCTCGTGATTACCGATGGATCCAAGAGTTGGAGGTCGAATCGCGGTGTTTTGGTGTTGTGGTTCGGGGAACAGATTTTGAAGAAGATTGAGGAGCGTCTCCTCCCCGGGTCGGAGAGGTGTTTGTCTGAATTCGGTGAGCTGTGCACGGAATTGTGTCTGATTGGCGAGTAATGAGTCGAATCTTTCGTCGTTCTTCTTGACGAGTTCGGCAAGCTGTGCTGCTATAGCCTGTATGAGAGCGGTTTGGTCGACTGGAGTCGGGGTTGCGGTAGCAGTACCTGGCGTAATCGGTGGTGGTGGATCGTCGCCTCCGTTAGTCGGGTTACGATTTTCTAGGACGGTGTTGTCGACCCCATCGTTCTGGGCGTTGATGTCTAGTGTCGGGTCGATCGGTAGTTCCACCATTGCCGAGCTTAATCACCGAGATCCGAAAGTTTATTGTTTTTTAGAAAAAAGTCCCCACAGACGGCGCCAATTGTTGATTCTGAAAATCACACAAGGGGTAAAACAGTAAACTCAATGATCGGAATCTCATTTTCTTGATTAAACTCGGCGGAGCTACAAGATTGTTTGATCGTAAAAAGAAGACTTAAGATCTAAGGAGATAAAAGCTAAGGTCTCAGCTCTCGGTCTCTTAGGTCTCGTAGGTGATTGTGAATGTGTTGGAATGAGGCGATGGCCTCCTTATTTATAAGGTTCCGAGTTGGTCCAAAACGAGATGATTTACTTTCCCTAGTTTCATCAGGAAAATGAAATCTTCCTTTTCTCCCTCCGAATTCGGGAAAGATTTTGCGAATCTCAGAGGTCGACGCGTTTGGTAGCGAGTTGGGCTTTAGGCCGAGCTCGGCCCGTTGAGTGTGATCATGGGCCCTCTTCTCCTAGTTTAAACTGTCGTAAACCGGGATCAATTGGGCCGGTCTCCGTTCAAACCGAACTAAACCGGGGAGTGCTAAACTCACCTCCAACACGTACTTAATTTTTTTTTTAATGTTTTCAGGTTTAAGTTGTCGTATGAGATCACAAAGGCGATCTTGCGGATGCTCCACAATTTGTTGGACAAACCGCACAAGAAGTACTCGGACATGCCTACCGACGAGAAGGACGTGTGGCACCGGACTTTCGCGGTAAGTAATTTTTGGATTTTTCTTCTTTTTTTAGTTCATTTTGTCAATTTTAATTTTGAAAAGTAACTTTATGTTTTTTTTTAATGTAGCAAGAGTTCACGTGGCACCATACGCATACGACGAAAGTAATTGGCCAATTCGACAAGTATGCCGCGCTTTCGTACTCGAACCACATGTACGAGTAGAAGCAGAAGTGGAAGCACAACAAAGACAAGCCGAAGGACCTTGAGGACGACGTCTGGAAGGGGTTCTGCGAGTACTGGAGTAAGTCTTTGACGAAGAAGGTCTCCGAAAAACAATCGAAGAACCGGAAGAACGACCGAGGAGGGAAGGGGATCTACATTCACAACGGGGGCGCAAAGACCGTCGAACGCGATGCGATGGAAATGGTAAGTCTAATTTCAATCTTTAATTACTAATTTTGTTTTTATTATTATTTACTTAACAAAATTTCACAGGCGAAGACAGACGGCAAAACTCCCGACTACCTTAAAGTGATCGAGAAGAGGCACACCAACAAAAAAACTGGTCTGATCCAAGACCCGGGCATGCATGAGCTTGTAGAGACATGCAAGAAGAAGAAGGTGGATCGTGAAGTTTCATTGTCCCAACTCAATCTCGAAGGATCGTCGTCCTCAAATGAGTTACCCCGAGAAAAGATCAACGACATTATTCTCGCTGTAAGTTTCGATTTGTTTTCATTAATTTTTTTTTCTTTGTAATTTCATTAATAATTTTTATAATATTTCGTAGGAAAATCAGCAAGTCAAAGGTTGATTCGCTGGATTAGACGGACTTCCGACCCAGGAATCTTCTTCTGCGGTTCCTCGGTATGCATCAGAGGTCAAAAAAGAAGTTGAGAGGCTCAGCCAAACGGTGAAAAACTGTGATGCGAAGGTCGAGGAGTTGGAGTCCGCAAACAGCTCAACCCGTCAGGAGCTCACCACGTTGCAGGCGACCATGAAGGCGGCCTTCTCCATCTCTTTCCGGAATAAATTTTATGTTTTTTTTTAATAACATTTTATGTTTTAAGAATTCTAATGTTTGATTAAAATTTTAATTATAAATATTTAATATTTATAAATTTTTTAAATAATTAGAAATTATTAAAAAAAATTGAATTATATAATTAATTAGAAATAATTAAAATTTTGAATTATTTAATTAAATTATTTATTATTTATTATAAAAAAATTTATAGATTTCCGACGATAAACCGACGGATTGTCGAAAGAATATTCCGACAAATATCCGTCGGAATATCCGTCGGAAATAAAGCCCGTCGGAATTATTTCCGACAACGTTCCGGCGCTTAGTTCTAATCAAACATCCGTCGGATTTACGGCCGTCGGTAATCCGTCGGAAATATTCTGACCTGTTTCCGACGACTAAAATCCGTCGAAACATTCCGACGGATTTCCGACGGAAATCGCCGTTGGAAATCGTCTGTTTTCTTGTAGTGGTAATAGAAGATGTCATGGAGCAGTGCCGATTTCGGTGACTAGACTCGTGAGCATTATTGATAAAATAGTCAGCGATAAACTCATTTCAATCCACTATCAAGGAGACCACCGCTATGATGATCTTCTAATGGTTTGGTTTGGTACTCGAGGTTGAGGTTGCGACTGCTCTGGTATGGTCACTCCTTTTCAATAATTCTCTATGTAATTCTTTGATTCTTTGATTTGTTTTTCAAAATAATTCAGCATAGCCACATATGATTGTAAACAGTATATTTTGTTGCAATAAAGTTTAACATTACAACAACAACAAAAAACGTGAACTAGTTTCTAGCCCTTATATATTTTATGACAAAAAGAAGATAACTCGTATTTTGATCTAAAAAAAAAACCTTTTAATTCTTCACATGCATGGCTTCTTTAATTAAGAGCCTATATGTAATGTGAGTCTTTTGTTTTGTGCCCATTAGGAGATATCTTCGCGGCATCCCGAGATTTTACTATGAACATAATGATTCTAGTCTTCTCTAATAGTACTACTTTACCTTGCTTTTGTAACAACGTCTCTAATATTCTCACAGCCTTGAAGTCGATTATCAAACCGAAAGAGTAAATGCGTTTCTGAAAATCGAGCCCATTTACGTGACTAGTGATCTGGTTATAGTAAACATTGTACCATGCAATAATTAATGGCTCAATCTCTAAGAAAGATTTATCACACAATGGTTTTCCGTGTTGTGCCGACAATAAGATAGAAAACTCTATAAATCAATAAACAAACATAATAGAAAGATTCTTCCATAAAATGACATGGAGTTTACAATGACAACTTCAAAGTTTAAACCAAAACGTTTCCTCTGTCATGTTCTTGCCAAATTTTTTTCCAATTGTTTGTATTAAAGGAGAAATTAATCTTGTATAAAATATGTATAATATGAGTTTTTGTTATCCATAACTGTTTTTAAATTTGCAAGTTGTTGTAGTTTGAAGTTATTGTTTAGAAGAAAAGAACTAACACATCTTAGAAGAGCAAGTGAAGCATATCTCGAAACGTGGTTTTGGAACGTAAAGCAAAAGTTTTGCAAGGTCAGTTATAAAATATTAATATATTTTTTGTGTATATGTTATGCCTCTCTAGTCATGCGTATATGTGATGTATATATGTTAAATCATAAATTGTATAAGTTACCATAACTTGAAATCAAATTTAATTGGAATTTTTGTTGTCCAAGTTAACTATAAGAGAATATAGAAAAGTTCTTTAACTTATGCTCCTTACTTCCTTAGCATCTAGCGCTACACTAAATGACATTGAGTTTAGATTGACAATTTCAAAGTCTACCCATCCGATTTTGGAATTTAATAAGGAATACCTACGGTCGTTCACCATCAGTTAAAAATAAAATTGATTCATCTATACAGATCCAATTTCTAATAAAACGGATGTAAATATGTAATCATCTAATACTCCCTATGATTCAAACTGATACATTTTTAGAGTTTTCACACATTAAGAAAAAAATTAATACTTGATTATAAATGCATCAATTTTTGTAACTAAACAAATTTTCATAACGCTAAACCAATAGTAATTCAATAAGCTCAATTAATATTTATTGAATACAATTCATCATCGTTAACTAATAAAAAAAAACAACAGTTCATAGAAAATGTAAAAAATATATATATCTTTATGAAACAAGCAAAAACAAAAAAATCCTATCTTTTTTTTAAACGGAGGAAGCATAGTATCAGCAAATGCAAAAGAGAAAGCAAAGAAGACGTTTGAGCTTTTTAATTCAAGACGTCAAAGTACCACTTGGGCCCTTATTAGTATTTCGTCTGGATTCATTTCAGTTTTCATGTTAGAACGTGATATGTTTCTGAAGGGTTCCAATCACAAATCCGTGTAGAGTTTTTCTCTCTCAAAAGGAAACAAAAAAGTAAGTATTTAAAAGAACATGTCATTGATATTAACTCTTTAGATGAACAACTAAGCAAATGGCTAAACAAACCAATAAGTAAAGAAGAGAAGATACATTGTTGAGGAATGACCAGTAAGTGTATGAAGATAATTTTAACCACTTCCCGACTTCAATGTATTACTCAACCTGAAGATCAAGACAGAGAATAAGGAAGAATATTTTAGAACAAACGAGCAAAGAAATGGTATGGTGCGGTTTGATAATGGGATCAAGTAAGGGTTGAAACTCCCAGGATCAGAGTTTGTTTTGTTGCATAAATACTGCGGTGTGAAAACAAACATGTTGCGATAAATTTTACTCAGGATTTCGGATGAAAAAAAACGTGCTTACCAGTCCAACCCCTCAAAAAGTCCCTCGCCTTTAACAGCACAAGTTTTGAAGATTGCCCACTGACGACTCTTAATCTTATGCAACTCCAAGGCTTCTGTCACAGCGGCATCATCGAGTGCACCAGGAAGATCCTGTGGAGTTGATTTAACGAAACTCAGAACTAATTGTTATAGATTTTATCAGTAGAAATGTTTATAACGCATGCAAAACAAAATAAAGAGGGCAATTGTTTCCATTTTAGCTACAGAAACCAATACAAATTCCCAGACAAATCAGCCAGAATTTATTCTAAATGTTAGCTCTTCTCACCGTAAAGAAACTTTAGAGGTCAGAAGAGCTAACATTTAGATGCTCTTACTACTAACCTGCTTGTTTGCAAAAATCAGAACCACTGCACCTTTCAATTCCTCTTCCTATAAAAACGGTTGAAAGAGAGTCAGAGATATACTCAAGTAAGCTTTGTTTCATACTGGAACAGTTTAAAATTGGATTGTGAAGTCTAGGGAGACAAGATCACTTGTTCCTTTCCATCCAGCACTAACTAGATACTTTAATTGTAGTGTCACCTATCAGAAGGCTGTTTGAAAATCTAAGAGTACTTGATAGAGAAACTTGCAAGCGTCTTTTTAACAGTTCCCAAACATGAAACTGAAACGAATATCATATATCTATAATGTACATCGGCAGAAAAGCTTTTCATCAATTATATTTGGATGCAAGAAACGCATCATGAAAACAATACAACAGTATAAAAAGAGAAGCTTCAGCAGCAGTTTACCTCCAAAATTGCATGAAATTCCTCTTTTGCCACCCCGATTCTATCTGTGTCACTCGAGTCAACAACATAGATCACTGCTTGTGTATTCGGGAAATAGCATCGCCAATATGGCCTGTCATAACAACCATTAAAAATTTGGGAAAAAAACACAAACAGAATAATCTTGATGGAGCCATTTATGTTCTTCATGCCTTCACAGTACATGCAATTTTCATCGTATCTAGAAATGACAAAAGAGGGCATTAAGCTACCTGATGCTCGTTTGTCCACCTGTCACATGAACCAATTTATTTATTAAAATGTGAAACGCAAAGTAGCAACCATATGTAAGAATCTACTGAGCAACATGATTGATAAACAAATAATACGTGTATTTTATGTAGAACAATCAACAACATATATAGCAAGAAAAATGTGGTACTTATCAAGTCATCACTTTTTTAGATAAAAAACAGAGCTCTTTATCAACCCATATTTTCTACTGCCTCTTCAAGACCACTCAGAAAAGGTAATAACAAGAACAAGATTGTCTAATATAGCCACATATACTGCAACTACTCATCATCATGAAGTCCAAATCAAGGAATCATGAGTTTGTGTAATTCATCCATAGACAAACATTCTAATAATTCAACTAGCAAGAAAAGGTACACATCAAGTCATCATTTCTTTAGATAAATACAGAGCTCTTTATAAAACCATATTCGAATATAAAGAATTTACAACTGCCTCTTCAAGACCACTCAGAAAAGGTAAAAACATGGAACAATACTGTCAACTATATATAGCCACGTATACCGCAACTACTCATCATCATGAAGGATAAATAATCTACGGGGCTCAAATCCAGGAAATTTCTGGTCATGAGTTCATGTGATTCGTACATAGACAAACATTCCAATAATACAAATGTGTCACTGAAGATCTACTAACATGGAAGGAAGACTAAGGAACTAAGAGAATCTCAAAATGGGTCCATCAGAAAATGGCTTGATTTTAATTAATCTAATGCTTATATACCAAAAATCATTTCTAGTGCCTCAAAATCTTTGTAAAATACATAAAGCATCTTACTCATTCGAACACATTTCTTAGAAACGTACCTAAATCCCAGACCTGAAATTTGATATTGTTGTACTGCACAGTCTCGACGTTAAATCCAATAGCTGCAGATCGGAGCAAACCAAAATCGCAAGCAAACGATATCAAAATCCGAAATTAACATCAACTAGATCCGAAGAAAACTCACATAATTTATACAAAAATCGAGAGATAAATTACATACTCGGGATCGTCGAGACCACTTCCCCCATCTGAAGCCGATCTGGAAAAACATATCATCGCAAACTCAAAAACTAAACAGAAAACTAAAACGTGGAATCGAAAACCCTAGTCACTGAACAAGTAATCTATCAAACAAATGCGTCTGTAGAGAGGCAAAATGCGAAAGGTGAAGGCAGTGATTTTTACAGAGGATTGTAGTTTTTCCAGCATTGTCGAGACCGAGGACGAGGATACGAGCTTCTTTGTTGCCAAACACGGAAGAGAACATCCGCGTGAACAGGATTCCCATCTTCTTCTTCTCGACGGATCAAGAGCAGATCAAACGATCTAAGAGAGATTCTTCTTCTCCTGGACCATTCGACCTCAGATCTTTCTCTTCTTTGAGAGTATTGGAAGACTGAAAGAGAAAAAGACGAGAAACATACGTTTTATTAATTCATGTTTTTCCTCTTTCGTTGTCTCTGATTCAGCCAGAGGTTTTTGTTTGGGCCCGGCCCAAATATTATCATTTCAGCCCATTATGATGATTGGTTTTTTCAATCATTTTTTCTCTCATATGGATGGAGGAGCATCGTGGCTTCAAAAAGCCTCCTTCAATCAGGATTGACAAAAACAATAAAATCGGGTTTTAATACAAAGGTAAGGTCTGATCCTTGGATCCCGGTGATACCGGCAAAAGATAATGGCAACTATCCGGACCTGAACTAACGCAAGGGATGCTTTCGCAAGAGGCATTATGGTATCACACTAGATCGAGTCTATTTGATTGCTTGCTCGTCTTATCTTGACTGAAAGAATCATGAGTATCGAGACTATTTCCAATGTATTTCTCTATTTTTGATTTTAAAATAGAGATAGGGTTCTCTCCAATGTATTACTCTATTTTTACTCTAAAAAATGAATATTTTAAGTATATTATATTTCCTAATTTATTACTAAATACTTTTTATTTTGTAAAATTTACAAATTAACCTCAATTATTTTATTTTATTCTTTGAAAAACTTCCATAAATTATTATATTATTTAAATTAAATATTTATCATATAAAAAACTATATTACATCATATCTTATTATATAAAACTGAATCGTTTAATGTGAGCGTGACACGTAGTATAATTCTTACTCACAAGATCGTGACATGTGTCATTGTTAATTAAGATCATTACATGTGTCAATGTAATAATATAAAATTTCCAATTTTTAGTTATCTATTTTTAAATACACAAAATAACAAAAGAAAAAAAAAAGGAAATTGTGTTTTTGACAAAAATATAAACTAATAAAATCGAAAAAAAGTAAAGTACGAGAAAAATAGATCTACAGAAAAATGGGTAAATTGTTAAATCTATATGAGATTTATAATATAGATTTGAAATTTGGTTCTTGAATTCTCTCATTCATTTAGAGAGATTCTTTATGGGTAATATGAATCAATTTTGAATTTTTTTAATTGTGAATTACAATATGTAACATCCGAATAATTAAATGTAAGTTTTTTTTCAAAATCTAATTATATGAGTCATAATTATGCGGATTATCAATTATTTAAATTTGTTTTTGTTAAAGTAATTATTTGTTTGTTAAAAGAAATAGATTTGAAAGAGTTGAAAAAAGAAATCAAAATTTTATTTTGTGACTTGAGAATACAGTTGTGCACTTTACTTGCCGACATCGGGCTCATCAATCTTCCTAAAAGTAAAATAGGCGAGAGCTATCGATCGCATACACTTAACAAGAACCTGAAGTTGTTAAGGTAAAGTACATCTGGTGCTCTACTGCTCCGCTATTTTCTCGTGGAATACTATTCTTTCTTGTTGCTGCTAATTAAGCATCTATGATTTAAATCAAACATTATTGATCGTGGTCTCTAATTTTTGAAGGTTGTTCCTGAAGTTAAAGAAGTATTGGACACATTTCCGAGTTGCTGCTGAGTTTGAAAGTGAATCACTTGGAGTTTATGTGATTCAATGGATTCAAATGTATTTTTGCTTTGATTTCTCTAGAGTAAAATGTGTGTGTAACACATGTTTGTGTAAGACATGTTTTTGGGTTATTAATGAAATAATATTCTAAACCAAATTTCATATATTTTTTTTTATATAAATCGAATTGATTATATGCGACAAAGCATGGTTCAAATATATTGACATATTATAACACATAAACAATAGATAGTAGCATAACCTAAGAGCTATATATAAGTAGAACTAATACATCAAAAAACAAATGTTACAAAACAATATATTACAGCATTAAACATGTGTTATCATAATATATATAAAAGCATTTGAGTAACACTATATATAGAACGACATACAATAGCGTGTAAAAAACGCTATCGTATGGGGGTCCTATTAGCTTCGACTGTCATAGCGTTTATGAAAACGCTATTACACCTCTATGATAGCGTTATTTGTGTTCTAAGAATGCTCATTTTTCTTGTAGTGTTAGAAATAGAGGTGAATTGGAGAATATTTGACTTTAAAATAAAGTTTACGTGTTTTTTATTATTTTTTGTGGAATGTCCTTTAATCCAGTGGTTGACCAAATGGTTCATTAATTCTTCTACACCAGGAGGTCTAGGTTTCGATTCCCAGAGAATGCAATTCTACAGATTAAAGAAGGCAATGTGACATGAAATCTTCAGCGTGGTGCAAACAGATTCGTTCATCGTGGTTGTGGATCATTGTGGAGCGGAAAGAATTGTCCGTTGTTGAATTGTCTTGTAATTGTTCTCATAATTTATTCGTAAGTGTTAACAAAAAAGTTTATAGATTTTTTACTCCGCGCATGGCGCGGACTACTACCTTAGTGTTATTTAGATTAGAGACATGATAAAAACACACAGCTAGATGTCGATTTTTTTTTACGTCAAAGGCTCTGTATATTATTACAATGATTCAAAAAGGGTGGCCTCAGAGGCCATCCAGATCGGAATTTAAAAAGTCTACATGGGAAAAGACAATACCGCGTGCTCGGGCCTCTTTCGCAAGGGAATCAGTACAGACATTTAAAACGCGAGGAATATAAGAGATATTAAAATGAACAAAATTGTAACATAAATGATTAAACTCATCAATTTCTGAAGCTTAAGCGGGCCATTCTTCCTCTTCCTCGATCAGCTTGACCATCTGGAGGCAATATGATTCGAAGGACATTGACAGTTCCTCCAGCGTTCGTACGGTTTTCATGGCCCATAACAGCGTATTAAATTCATCATGGAGGGGGGGAGGGGATAATGTTCGTTCCTTCACAAATGAGCTAAAACTGCGCCTTCCGTTCACAAGCTCTATAACACAACCGCCGCCAAACATCGCATCATCGCCTACCCAAGAGGCGTCTATATGACAACGAGGTCTTCGTCCGCTACATTCTCCACTTTGGGGTGGGCCCGACTGGTTATCGCTTTCTTCAACCGCGAGACCCCTCTTGTGCTACTTTCCAGTTTTCTGCCTCATGGATAGCGATTTGCAGGGTGTCAATGGGAGAAATCTCCTTACCATTAAAAGCTTTGTCATTCATAGCCTTCCAAATATACCAGATTATCCATGGAAAAGCCTATATGGATTTCTCCATTATCTCCATTTCCTTTGCACGCCAAAAAAGATAATCAAAATTCATGTATAGAGACTCACTTGAGAAAGAGTCCGGACTAGACGGAATCCCTGAGATTGCCCAGGTCTGAATTGCTGGAGGGCATTCGAAAAGTAGATGGTTGATTGTTTCAAAAAGTAGATGGAGGGCATTCGAAAAGTAGATGTCGATTTAATTATTTTTCATTCTGATCAATCTTTAGTGATTTTTAGTTAATATAATAGAAACTTTCGTATGAACACATATTGATGATCTCAAAGACCGAAAAGTAACTACATAATGTATAAAACACTATCAGAGGAATAAAAAAAAAAAAAAAAAGTACTAGAAAAGAAGAAATTAGTGTTTGTTATTTGGGGATCTTTTACAATTACAGTAGCTACACATGACTACACTAACGTAGAAAGATTTCCACAAACAAACATAAAAATTTCCTTCACAATACTAAGCAAAAACTCTTGAAAGATTCGTCTTTCTTCTTCTCATTCATGTCGTTTGCTTTAATTAATCTTCTCTCTAAGGCAAAATACCGGAACCGGCACGTGTCTCGGCGATGGAGCAGCACCATTTGTGACCGAACCAGCAAACAGCTCTCGCTCTGGATTCAGCCGCGGCACAGTTTTGATCGTGCTAGGAGTTTGAAACGGCTTCTCATGAACCAGATCCGGTTTCGCTTGCGACGTTTTTGAAGGTTTAAAAGGAAATTTTTGTGGGTAACAAAAACGTTTCAAACCGGGGACTGGAAACTTCTGATGAACTTGTAAAACAGAGTTACGAGAGAAGTAGTGAAATCCGATTCCATGTTTTGTGTGAAACGAAATGGCAAAAACGTCATTGACGAGGTAATAGTTTTGATGAGGTAACGATGTCTAAATATTATCGACATAGCTTTGATGATTCGATCGGAGAAATAGTAGACTCTTCGATGTGTTGTTGTTTGTTTTCTGCTTCTGCTAATATAATCGAATGATTGTGAGAAATAATGTGGAGAGGATTAAAGGTTTTATTTATAAGGTTTCAGTTATTCATCTTCGAGTCCAGTTAAGGAAAATAGAGAGTCAATACCAAATAAAAGGAAACATCTGTACCGACCAAAAACAAATTAAAAAGGGAATATATATATATATATATATATATATCGTAATAACTTCGTATAGCATACATTATACGAAGTTATACGAAGACATGATAAAAACACACAGCTAGATGTCGATTTTTTTTTACGTCAAAGGCTCTGTATATTATTACAATGATTCAAAAAAGGTGGCCTCAGAGGCCATCCAGATCGGAATTTAAAAAGTCTACATGGGAAAAGACAATACCGCGTGCTCGGGCCTCTTTCGCAAGGGAATCAGTACAGACATTTAAAACGCGAGGAATATAAGAGATATTAAAATGAACAAAATTGTAACATAAATGATTAAACTCATCAATTTCTGAAGCTTAAGCGGGCCATTCTTCCTCTTCCTCGATCAGCTTGACCATCTGGAGGCAATATGATTCGAAGGACATTGACAGTTCCTCCAGCGTTCGTACGGTTTTCATGGCCCATAACAGCGTATTAAATTCATCATGGAGGGGGGGAGGGGATAATGTTCGTTCCTNCCCACTGTGACCCAACCATATTAAATCTGTCACATATATGAAATAGATTTCTGATGTTCAGCTGCAGAGAACTGCCACAAGATTTATACTAATTAACATATGCACAAAGACTAAACTACACATATACATCATAAGACCCAATACCCCATCAAGTTGGAACATGGAGATCTCGAATGTTCAACTTGGAAAGAAGATAGTGAAACTCGCGGCATCCCAATGCCTTCGTGAAGATGTCTACCAATTGTTCCTTAGTGGAGACATGAAACGTCGAAATAATCCCAGCCTTTATATCATCACGAATAAAATGACAATCAACTTCAACAAGTTTGGTGCGCTCATGAAACACAGGATTTGCTGAGATTGTAAAGCTGTCTGGCTGTCACAGAACAGAGGCATCGCAGGATCATGTGTAACACCAAGTGAAATCAATAAACCCTTCAACCATTATAACTCACACACAGCCTCAACCATTGCTCGATGTTTAGCCTCTGTTGACGAACGAGAAACATCATCTTGTTTCATAGTCTTCCATGATATTGTCGATCCACCAAGTGTAACATGCCAACCTGTCAAAAAACGCCGCGTTAAAAGACAACCAGCCCAATCAGAATCACACTAACCAGTAAGATTCAAATCACTATTCAAACTTAAAAACAGGCCCTGACCTGGACTCTGTTTCAAATACCGAACAACCCGTAGTGTGGCTTCCCAATGATCCAAACGTGGCTGATGCATAATCTGTGACAGGATATGAACAACATATGTTATATCAGGTCTTGTGGCAGCCAAATAAAGAAAACGACCAACCAATATGCAATACTTCTCTGGATCAGACAGAAGTTCGCTCTCAGATCTTGCGAGACAATGATTCTGCTCCATTGGAAATGTTACAGGCTTGGAACCAAGAAAGCCACAATCCGTAATAATGTCTAGTGTATACTTGCATTGAGACAACACAATACCTTGTGGAGAACGAGCCACCTCAATCCCAAGAAAATACTTCAGATGACCAAGATCCTTCATGTGAAAACAACTTTGAAGATAAGTCTTGAAAGTTGTCACAACAACTGTATCAGACCAGCAACAATCAGATCATCAACATACACCGAGGACTCACCCTGAGGTAGATGAAATAATGAATAATCTGATGCTGATTGTACGAATCCATAGTCTTTCCATGCCTTTAAAAACATTTCAAACCAAGACCTAGAAGCTTGTTTCAAACCATACAATGATTTCTTCAAACGACAAACAGCATTGGGTAATGATGAAGTGTAACCCTGAGGTAGCTTCATAAAGACCTCTTCTTCCAAGTCGCCATGTAGAAAGGCATTGTGCACATCCATATAATGTAGTACCCAATTCTTAGCCGCAACAACTTTAAGAAATGACCGAACATTACACATTTTTGCCACTGGAGAAAATGTCTCTTTATAATCAACACCTTCAATTTGTCGATTATCCAACGCAACCAACCTAGCCTTATACCTCTCAATCGATCCATCGGCATTGTACTTGATTATAAGAACTCATTTGCATCCAATGGTGTGTTTACTCGCAGGAAGCGATTCAACTGACCACGTCTCATTTCGTTATAATGCATCAATCTTATTGTCCCTGGCATTACGCCAAACTTTATGTTTAATTGCCTCGGCATACGTGTTTGGCTCAGATTCTGCTGTGATAGCACTTAAAAATGCACAATGAGCACTAGAAAATTGATCATAAAAGACAAACTGATCAATAGAATATTGCTCAGAATCACAAGTGGCAGTATGGAGCATAAAATCTTTATACTTGACTGGTTTCTTCTTCTCATGAAATGCCCGACCTAAG
The DNA here is from genome assembly GCA_002933915.1 of Eutrema heterophyllum. Classification (NCBI taxonomy): domain Eukaryota; kingdom Viridiplantae; phylum Streptophyta; class Magnoliopsida; order Brassicales; family Brassicaceae; genus Eutrema; species Eutrema heterophyllum. The sequence continues at coordinate 781,009 of PKMM01053882.1, forward strand.
TTATTTGCATATGGTGCAGCCATTTGCACATGTGGTTCTGACACCATTTCTAACACAGGCGTTGTTGTCTCTATTTTTGTTCATGTTTATATCACAGGTAAATCTGCGCCCATCTCTGCTTCATTCACATGCATTTTTGTGCATGTTTCTGTTCCATATGTTGTCATTGTGTCAATCACATATGTATTCATCATTGTTTCTATCACAGGCATTTCAACGCCTATCTCTGTTACAACCTCTGTCGGTGTCTCTACATATTACAGGCGATTTTGCATCTGCTTCAGTGATCTGTATTTCAGTGTCAGTGGTTGTCGCAGGCAGGCATAAATTTGTTCCATGAATCTCCTCATCAGTATCTAATAGCCAATTTTCACGCCCAGGCTCAGGAGAGGAAGAACTTTGATTAGATGCAGGAAACTTATCTTTAACAAACTTCACATCACGAGACACAAAAACAGAATGTGTCTCAAGATCATATAGTGTCCAACCTTTCTTTCCGAAAGGATAACCAATAAAAATACATCTCCTTGAACGTTGTGCAAACTTGTCTCCTCCCCGATTCAAATTGTGAGCATAGGCAAGACAACCAAAAACTCAAAGATTTGTGTAATCAGGCAAACAACCATGCAATATCTCATATGGTGTTTTGCCCTTTAACAAAACTGTCGGAGTTCTATTGATGAGATAAACACTTGTGAGCACACATTCACCCCAAAACTCAACACTCAAAATTGCTTGAAACATCAAAGCACATGCCACATTCGAAATGTGTCTGATGTTTTCGTTCGACTCGTCCATTTTGTTGTGGAGTTCCTACACACGATGTCTCATGATATATTCTTGTGCTGCAAAATAGGCTCGCATACACAAAAACTCGCTGCCATTATCACTACGAACACGCTGAACTTTTTGATTAAATTGCCGAGAAACCATGACAAAAAATCTCGGAGTGTGCAAGCAACTTGTGCTTTGTCACGCAATAATTAGACCCAAACAGATCGAGAGCAATCATCCACAATTGTGAGAAGATACGAAGATCTACAAAAGCTTTGAATCCTGTAAGGACCCAGAGATCAACATGAATCATCTAAAAAATAATATTACTTTTATTTGAACTTGAAATAAATTCACTTCGACATTGTTTTGCTCGAAAACAAATATCACAACTCAAAAACTTCATATGACAAGCTTTATCAACTACTGGCAATTGCCTTATTATATTTTCTGATGCATGTCCCATCCTCTGATGCCACAAAACTCCACCATCGTTTGCCTTTACTGTCTTCAAAGTACACACACGCTGTGTATCTTGAAGAAAGTACATGCCTTCATGCAACTCACCCGTTCCAATCACTGTCTTCGGACTGCGATCATGTGCAACACGAACTTCTTCGTCAAACAACACAGTACAGCTCAGATCTTGAACTAACTGTGACACAGATATCAAACTACACTCTAATTCTGGTACAAACAGAACCCGAACTATCTCAAAACCTGGCAACAAAATCACTTTTCCTTCTTGAGATGAAAGTACTATTTTCCATTAGGCAAGCCAACCCGACATGGAGTAACATCCCACAAATCATCAAACAAATCACGTTTTCCAAACATATGATTTGTTGCATCACTATCAAATACCCATTTATACATCGAATTCTTACCGCTTAAATGAGACAGTGTATCGCTATCCAAGAATCTAACCAGCTTCTCCCACTGATCTGGTTTCAATTCTGTGTGAGCTAGAGTCTCTGTACTAACATGATGTCTTACGTCAGAACCAACAATATCTACCATGTTTGCCCTAACATTGTTCCCACGACCACGTCCTGAGTTTTGTTGCATATTATGTGAGGCATCACGTCCACGACCATAGCCCGTACCAACTACCCATTTTCCATATTTCTCAACATACCAATCAGGGTATCCATGTTTTCTGTAACAGGAACCTGCATCATGCCCAGATTTAGAATAAAAAGTATACACCTGATTTCTGTCGATCTCAGGCTTATGCCATCTGTTTCCACCTGATTTCTCCACTTGAATTACCATGTTGTAGGCCTGATATATGCTTGGTAATGGAACAGTATTAAGAATATTTGTTCGCACCGTGCTGTAGATCGACCCATCCAATCCCAACAGGAACTGATGCAGTTTCTTCTTCTAATGCAGTTTCTTTGTCTCAGCCTTGTGAGCACAGGTGCATCCTGATCTTGGTTCAATCTGCTCCAGATCTTCCCATAATTTTCGCATCGTTGCAGAATATTGTTCAACACTCATCTTCCCTTGAACACAACCCACTATATCCTTTGTCAACTGTTGCACACACACTTCGTTTGACACAAAAAATCATTTTTGTAGACTGTCCCAAAGCTCTTTCGCAATCTCTCGATATGCGATACTCGAGCGAATCGATGCATCAATCGTGTTGTAAATCCATGATACAACCATGGAATTTACAGTCAACCAATCTTCTTCTTCTTCTGAATATGCTGCAGGTGCAGTCACATATTCATCAATAAGACCATGTTGCTTCTTTGCCCGAAGAGCTGTTCGCATCCGGCGAGCCACTCATCGTAGTTCTTCCATGTAAGTGCCAATTTGGTTATGACGTTCTCAGGATCATCCTTTGCTGAGAGAGCATACGCAGACGAAGATGTGTTCTTCTTCATCGTTGTGTTACTCATTTGCCAATTTGGTTTCAGGAATCGTTTTGCTCTGATACCATTTTAAATATGTCACAGATATGAAATAGGTTTCTGATGTTCATCTGCAAAGAACTGCCACAAGATTTATACAAGAGGATTAACCCTAATTAACATATGCACAAAGACTAAACTACCCATATACAACATAAGGCCAAAAAACCATCAAACAGTTGCTCTTGATTATGTGGCGACACAGTCTTGATCGTGCTCAGAGCTTGAACCGATTTCTCATGAACCAGATCCAGTTTAGATTGCGACGGTTTTGAGGGTTTAAAAGTAACTTTTTGTGTAACGGAAATGCTCAAGGCAGAGAGAGGAATGAACATGTAAGACGTAATTAAGAGAGACATAATAGAAACCAATCTCGTGTTTTGTATGAAAAGAATGGCACAAACGTCTCTTGACCACATAACAGTGTCTTAAAATGATCGACATATCTTTAATGAGAAATTTGATGTTTCCTTCTACTCTGATTAAGGGGTTTCCTTATTATTAGATTATAAAACGGTTTAATCAATAAAAGTTAGAAAAAAATTTGGCTGGTGAAAAAGTTGGTGTTTTTTTTGGGGCTGAAAGTATATAGTTGGTGCTTTTTTAGGTATTTTCTCTATTTGATTTATTCAATATTCAAAAAAAAATTATCCTTTTAAAACTAATAACTTTTGCATTTTTTTAAGTAAAGATTTTATGTAAAATAGAACTGTAATTATGCGTTGATATATACACTGTTTTCTATGTCTTCTAATTTTTTTTTAAGTACAATTTTTGGTTTATTTTATTTAGCATAAATCCTATCAAACTTTTTTCAAGTATGTTCCCTTCAATACTTTTCTTGTGCTTGGTCTTTTGATTTGAGAAGAATAAGTATATAGAAGACTCTCGGTGAAGCAGAGTATCTTCAAGGAGCTAACCAGCTCAGATAACCGAGGATTTGAGAATTGAGTCTGGTACGGTTTAGTCCACTAGATGTTACTCTCTCATTGGCCACACTTGTGATTCGTGTGAGCTTGTAATAGTCGTATTACGACTTATCTTTGACTCTTCCTCTTCCTTCTAGATTCATTCAGCTGTTACGGATCTAAGAGAGAGAAGAGAGAGAATCATGTAGAGAGAGAGTGTGACATTGTTCTAGATCGAAGCTCGGATTGTGCTAAGTTCTAGTGGATTTTGGTGTGTAATCACCGGCGAGATGTAGCGACCCGGTTAAGGGCGTGAACTCGTTAAATCGTCTCGTCTTCTTACTTTCAAGTCTTTCTTATTCTTTTTGTTCAATCGATTTTATTCGAGAGGTGTGAGATTGATAATCGAGAGCGATTAGTTTCACAAATTGGTATCAGAGCTCCAAGTTGCGGAGAAAGTTCAAATAGATCGGAGATGACGACGCCTTGATCTGAAATTGTTTCGTTCGATGGCGAAGGACATTTCAGTCTCTGGAAGAAGAGGATGTTTGCACATCTGAGCATCCAAGGCTTGAAGGATGTTCTTACTAAGAAACCTAAAAGCGAAGAGTCTTCCGCATAAGATGATAAAGATCCAGAGAAATTAAAGAAGAAGATCAAATCGGAAGCTGCAAGAGCGGAGAGATGTGAGAAAGATATGAATCTCATATTTCTAAATGTTGGAGATCAGGTCTTGCAAAAGCTAGACAAGTGCACAACCGCATCAGATACTTAAGCGACATTGGAGCGGTTGTATATGGTGAAGTCTTTACCAAATTATGTCCATGCTCAGCTCATGGTATATTCTTTCAAGATGCAAGACTCAAGAAATGTTGACCAGAATGTCGACGACTTCCTGAAGTTGATCACGGATCTCAGCAATTTGAGTATCGAGATTCCGGAAGAAGCTCAAGCTATACTTCTCCTGAATGCATTACCTCCAAGGTATGATCAACTCAGAGATACTCTTAAATATGCTAGAAGGGAAATTAAACTTGAGGATATTACGAATGATGCTAAGCCGAAGGAAAAGGGATTTATAAGGGCCTCTAGCTCTAGGTTTGATGGTGAAGGTCACTACGTTAGGGCAAGAACCGAAACTAGGGACAATCAATCAGGAAAGAACAAAAACAACAGGTTAAGATCTAAATCTAAAGACAGCAAAAGAATCAGTTGGATTTGTGGAAAGGATGGACACTTCAAGAAGCAATGTTACAAGTGGCTTGAAAGAAACAAACATAAGGTCCAGTCTAATACTAGTGGAGAAGCAGCTATGGTAAAAGATGATGCTGCATATTTGGTTGGTCTTCTAGTTGCAGAGGTCAACCTGAGTATGGGAGAAATAACTAAAGAAGACTAGATCATGGATAGATGATGCTCTTTTCATATGACTCCTAGGAGAGAGTGATTCATCAAATTGAAAGAAACTACAAGTGGAAGAGTTAGGATGGCAAACAATTTTATCTCAGAGGTTAAAGGAATAGGTCCATCAGATTCACAAATCTTGATGGCACCACTTTTGCTCTTCATGATGTAAGGTTCATGCCTGAGATTTCAAGGAATTTGATCTCTCTAGGCTTACTTGAAGAGAAAGGGGACAATAGTTCTCAAGGTTATCAAAGGTTGTACAGTCTTCATGAAAGGTCTAAGAAAGGAGTCATTGTATATTCTTTAGGGCACATCAAAGTTCTCAGAGTTGTACAGTGCATAGTCAAGTAATGCGACTCAAGTTCAACAAGGTGATGATCAGACGCAACTGTGGCATAGTAGAATGGGACACATTGGTCAAAAGGGTCTTGAGGTACTAGCAAAGAAAGGATGTTTCAAAGACAACAAGGTTTCTGATCTGAAGTTTTGTGAAAATTGTGTAATCGGAAAAACTCAGGAGTTTCATTTGTTCAGGCTCTACATGTTACTAAGGAAAAGTTAGACTATGTTCATTCAGATCTTTGGGGTTCTATGAATGTCCCAATGAGTATAAGCATACGTAAGTACTTCATTTCTTTCACTGATAACTTCACAAGAAAGGTTTGGATTTACTTCCTAAGGTTTAAAGATGAAGCTTTCAACACTTTGTGGATTGGGAGAAGATGGTGGAGACACAGTCAGAGAGAAAGGTCAAGAAAGTTCGTACTGATAATGGCTTGGAGTTCTGCAATAACAATTCGATAGGTTTTGCAAAGATGAAGGTATTGTAAGACATAGAACATGTACTTACACACCTCATCAGAATGGAGTTGCAGAAAGGTTGAATAGAACAATTATGAATAAAGTGAGGAGTTTGTTGAGTGAAAGTGGTCTAGAACAAAGATTATGGGCTGAGGCTGCAGCAACTGCTGTGTATTTCATAAACAGATCACCTTCATCTGCATTAAACTTTAGTGTTCCAGAGGAGCTATGGACATCAGTCATACCTCCACTAGATGGTCTAAGGAAATTTGGTTGTTTAGCGTATGTCCGTTCAGATGAAGGGAAGTTGAATCCCAGGGCAAAGAAAAGGGTCTTCACAAGCTATCCAGAAGGGGTTAAGAGATTCAAAGTTTGGTTATTAGAAGACAAGAAATGTGTCATCAGCAGAAACATTGTTTTCCGAGAATATAAGATGTATAAGGACATCAAGGTGGAGCTCCAAGCATATATTCCTAATCCTCAAATTTTAACTAACAAGAATGTGAGTTTTAATTTTACACGTAATGATAGAGAACAAGTTGAAGACAATTCTCAAGGTGGAGCTTCTACAGAAGAACCTCAACAAGATCATAGTCAAGTGACTCAAGATAATGGAGCAACATGGAATACAGTTAATGAGGGTCATGAGCTGAGTGATTATCAACTGGTAAGGGATTGGCCGAGAAGACAAAAAATATTACCAGAGAGATATAATGACTATGAGGTATATTATGACAAAGATGAGTATGAGAGTAAATATTGAAAGTATATATGTGGTTTGACAGAAGATGCATGATATCATGAACCATCAAGCTAAGAGGAAGCTATGAATGATCCATATACTGACAAATGGACACAAGCATATGTTGAAGAAATGCAGTCATTATGGAAGAATCATACTTGGGATCTGGAGGATAGACCAAAGAACCAGATACCAATAGGTTGCAAGTGAATATTCAAGAGAAATGCTGGAATAGCTGGGGTTGAGAAGACAAGGTTTGAAGCAAGGCTAGTTGCCAAAGGGTTTTCTCATTGACTACCAATAAATTTTTGCTATGGTGGTCAAACATCTATCTATAAGATACATACTGTCAGTAGTCACTCATTTTGATATGGAGTTACAACAACTAGACGCCAAGATAGCTTTTCTACATGGGTACTTAGATGAGGACATACTGATGGAACAACCAGAGGGCTTTGTGGATAGTAAGCATCCAGACAAGGTGTGTCTATTGAAAAGGTCTTTATATGGCATGAAACAATTTCCAAGACAATAGAACAAACGGTTTGATAACTTCATGACTCAGAATGGATACATCAGAAGTGATGGGTGTGTCTACTTCAAAAGGTTAGAGAATGATGTTTGTATATATCTTCTTCTATATGTTGATGATATATTGATTGCATCTACAGATAAGTCTCAAGTTCAAAGTCTAAATTTTTTATTAAGCACTGAATTTGAGATGAAGGACTTTGGAGATGCTAAGAAGATTCTGGGGATGGAGATCATAAGAGACATAGTTGCAGGAAGCTTACAGATTTCACAGGAAGGTTATCTTATGAAGGTTTTAGGAAATTTCAGTATGGATCATACTAAGTCAGTAGCTACACCAATGGGAGAACATTTTAAAGTGAAGTCAGCAATAGAGTAGGAACTTAGAGATCAACAAGAGTTCGTGGAGAAGATTCCATACCAGAGTGCAGTGGAAAGCATAATGTACTTAATGGTTGGAACTAGGCCAGACTTGGCTTATCCAGTGGGTTTGATAAGCAGGTTCATGAGTAATCTGGTTAAGGAACATTGGCATGCAGTGAAATGGGTGCTCAGGTACATCAAGGGTTTAGTTGAAACTGGTTTATGCACTACAAGAAAACAGCCTCATTCCAACGGAATTTTACGACGGAAATAATCCGATGTAAAGTTCCAACGAATTTGCATCGACTTTACAACGAAAAATATTTTCAATGTAAAGTCGTCGTAAATTTTTGTCGTCGTAAAATCGTCGTAATATAAGGAAGGTTTTGCATCGATTTTACGACAATGTCAAAATTCGTCGTAAATTCGATAGAAAATTACATCGAAATTACGACGAATATCCTTTTTTAGTATTTCGTTGTAAATTCGATGTAAATTTACATCGAATTTACAACGATCAATAATCTATACTAATTTAGGGTATAGGGTTTACGATGATTATAGAGTTGATTATATATTCTATAGGATTTGTTTTTCATCGTTTATCTTGTTTTGACTAAGTTCTACTTATTGTATACAAACATTTGAGTTTTTACAAAAATCAATAACATTATATACTTCATTCATGTTATGGATATAAATATAAGAACAAAGTTTATACATTATTATGCAAGATAAGGAAGTTTTCCAGAAATTAGATTCAATCGTTGTTATTGAATTTGTTGTTTACTAAGAGAAGTTTTGGATGCACAAATATATTTCGTTGATACATTTAAATATTGTGCATTGTAATTTAGGGTATAGGGTGTAGAATTTTTTTATTACGACGGATTCGTTGTAAATTCGATGTAAATTTACATCGAATTTACAAAAAAATATCATTTTTTAGTATTTTGTTGTAAATTCGATGTAAATTTACATCGAATTTACAACGATCAATAATCCACACTAATTTAGGGTATAGAGGCTTACGATGATTATAGGGTTGATTATATATTTTTTGGATTACGTCAACTTTACGACGAATCCGTTGTAATTTTGATAGTAAATTACATCGAATCCGTCGTAAAACCGTCGTAATCAAAAAAATTAAATTTGCTGCGTGTGGAAAAATTCATATTGGTTGAATTTTCGGTTAAAATTTGACGACGAATTTACATCGAATCAGTCGTAATTTTGATGGTAAATTACATCGGAATTACGACGACCACAAACTCTATATATACGAGCCCATATTTCTTCATATGACCTCATTCTCTCACAATCTCTCTCTCTCTCTCTAAAGGCTCCAACATCTCTCTAAAAGGTAAAAAAATAATTTGTCAATTAAATTAGATAGGATTAGAAATTAGGATTGGAAATTAGTTCGGATTGGAAATTAGTTCGGATTGGAAATTATCGTTTAGGATGATTGGAATGCGAATTTT
>PKMM01053882.1:807805-836326 GCA_002933915.1 Eutrema heterophyllum
GAGAGAGAGAGAGAGAGAGAGAGAGAGAGAGAGAGAGAGAGATATTGTGAGAGAATGAGGTTGAAGGAAGAAATATGGACTCGTATATATAGAGGTGCGGTCGTCGTAATTTCGATGGTAAATTACATCAGAATTACGACGGATTCGATGTAAATCCGTCGTACAATTTTAACCGAAAATTCAACCAATATGAATTTTCCCACATGCGGCAAATTTAATTTTTTGATAACGACGATTTTACAACGGATTCGATGTAAATTCGATGTAAAATTTACATCGAATTTACAACGAAATACTAAAAAATATGAAATTTCACACACGCGGCAAATTTAATTTTTTGATTACGACGATTTTACGACGGATTCGAATATCATTTTTAAAAATTACATCAAAATTACATCGAATATTAATTTTTTTAGTATTTCGTGATAAATTCGATGTAAAGTTTACATCAAATTTACATCGAATCTGTAATCCATACAAATTTAGGGTATTAGGTTTATGGCTTACGATGATTATAGGGTTGATTATAAGTTCTATAAGATTGGTTTTTCATCGTTTATATTGTTTTAACTAAGTTCTACTCATTGTATACAAAAACTTAAGTTTTCACATAAATCAATAACATTATATAGTTCATGCTTGTTATGGATATACTTATAAGAACAAAGCTTATACATTATTATGCAACATAAGGAAGTTTTCCAGAAATTAGATTCAATCGTCGTTATTGAATTTATTGTTTACTAAGAGAAATCTTAGATGCACAAATATACTTCGTTAATACATTTAAATATTGTGTATTGTAATTTAGGGTATAGGGTATAGAATTTTTTACATCGAAATACTAAAAAATGATATTCGATGTAATTCCGATGTAATTTTACATTGAATTTTCATCAAATCCGTCGTAAAATCGTCGTAATCAAAAATTAAATTTGCCGCGTGTGGGAAATTTCATATTTTTACAAAAAATGATATTCGATGTAATTCCGATGTAATTTTACATCAAATTTACATTGAATCCATCGTAAAGTCGTCGTAATCAAAAATTAAATTTGCCGCGTGTGGGAAATTTCATATTTTTTTAGTATTTCGTTGTAAATTTGATGTAATTTTACATCGAATTTACAACGAATCCGTCGTAATCAAATAATTCTATACCCTATACCCTAAATTACAATACACAATATTTAAATGTATCAACGAAGTATATTTGTGCTTCCAAGACTTCTCTTAGTAAACAACAAATTCAATAACGACGATTGAATCTAATTTCTGGGAAACTTCATTATCTTGCATAATAATGTATAAGCTTTGTTCTTATAATATATCCATAACATGCATGAAGTATATAATGTTATTGATTTTTGTGAAAACTCAAATTTTTGTATACAATGAGTAGAACTTAGTTAAAACAATATAAACGATGAAAAACCAATCTTATAGAACTTGTAATCAACCCTATAATCATCGTAAGCCCTAAACCATATACCCTAAATTAGTATGGATTACGGATTCGATGTAAATTCGATGTAAACTTTATATCGAATTTACAACGAAATACTAAAAAAATAATATTCGATGTAAGTCCGATGTAATTTTACATCGAATTTACAACGAATTTTTACATCGTCGTAAAAGCGTCCTTATATTACGACGATAAAAATTTACGACGACTTTACATCGAAAATATTTTTCGTTGTAAAGTCGATGGAAATTCGTTGGTACTTTACATCAAATTATTTCCGTCGTAAAATTTCGTTGGAATGATGCTGTTTTCTTGTAGTGGATGTAGGTATGCTATATTCCCTATCCTCGAGTGACAAACAAGCAAGACCCATGGGTTACAGTCACATCGATACACCCGAGAGGTAGAGTTCATGGGATGTCCGATCATGAACCGCTCCAACAAAGCTCTGTAGGTTTGGGTTCAATCGAGCATTCCCTTGAGGCCGACTTTGTTTTTGATTTCACTAAACATACAGACGATCGGGTATTTGAGGATTCAGAGGAAGAATTTGACGAATTTGGGGAAGCTTCCGATTCAGGAGAATCATATTACTCATCATCGGATTCAGAGTAGTTTTATAAATTTTGCATTGTAAAATATGTACTTGTACTTGTAATACTCCATTTCGAAAACCCCAAAAAACTCCATTTCGAAAACCCCAAAAAAATCCATTTCGGATTCAGAGTAGTTTTATAAACTTAGACATTTGATATACTTAAACTGTAATAATATATTTCGAAAACCCAAAAAAATTGATAAGTATATATCCATCGGAAATCCCCGGCTAAAACTGGTTTCGTACTGACATTCCCTCGGCTAAAACTAAATCCCTTGGCTAAAACTAAATCCGTCGGAAATCCGTGGAAAATTTCCCACAGATTTCCGACGGATGTATACTTAGCATTTTTTTTGGGTTTTCGAAATGGATTATTACACTTAAGTATATCAAATGTCTAAGTTTATAAAAGTACTTTGAATCCTAAATGGATTTTTTTGGGTTTATTACACTACCCTAAACCACATTTTTTATCATCCGTCGGAAATCCGTGAGAAATCTCCGACACGGATTATTGTGCATCTGGTATTAAACACGTTTACCTTGTTTTCATCATGTTTTAAACCTTCAAGCTCCATATCCGTTGGAAATCCGTCGGATGATCAAAAATGTGGTCTAGGGTATAGGGGTTAGGTTTTTTTTGTAGAAATTGTAGACAAATAATTGTATGATGTATATACAATAGCTTGAACTTATCAAATTTTCAAAATAAATGTGTTATCTATAATTTATATGTTTGTATAAGTTATAGTATAAGGTATAGTTGATGTTATGTGAAATGTATAGATTTTGATGTTGTAAAAGTTATAAACTCATACAAAGTCTTTAACATTGATGAATTTACAATTTTTTTTAATGAAACATGTAGATTAATGATTATTAAATCATATCTCCATATCCTAAACCCTAAACCCCAATTTTACTTTATATCCGTCGGAAATCCGTGGGAAATTTCTGACGGATTTCCGACGGATCTGGACCTTGGACACATGTCTGTTGACTCGCAAATAGAAACATATCCGTCGGAAATCTGTCGGAAATTTCTGACGGATTTTGGTTTTTTCGAGACCACGAGAAGATTGACCGCCTAAATGAAAAAAAATTGGGTTCCGACGGATATGTCTGTCGGAAATTCGTAGATTTAATATACGAACCGTCTTCTCCTTCTTTATTTCTCTCTCTTCCGAAAGATTTCTGTGATTTCTCTCTCTAAGTTTCTTCCGATTTCTTCCCATATCTTTCACAAATCTCTTCAATCCTTCATTCTTCATCACCCAACATGGATCATGTGTAAGTTTTTTCTTGTCTTTTCATTTGTTTCTTAATTTTTTTTTTGCAATTTTTGTTAGACTTTTAGATTTAGAATAGGAATATGAAAAGTTAGATTTAGATTGGAATTGTTAGAGATTGGAATTGACATTAGAATTGTTAGATTGTTATATTTGAAATTTAGTATTAAGATTTTGTTAGGGTTTTTGAAAAATATATAAAAACGTTTTTAGAATTATAAAATATATAAAAACGTTTTTAGAATTATATAAAAACGTTTTTGAAAAATATAAAAATTATATAAAACGTTTTAAGAATTTTTATTAATTAAAAATATATTTATAATATTTATAAAACGTTTTTTGAAAACATATTAAAATTTTTGGGAATTTGAAATTTTCTAGAAATTTGAAATTTTCGGGAATTTTGAAAATTTCGGAAATTTTTTGGGAAAATTAAAAAATTTTGAACATACTAATGATTTTATGTTTTTCCCGCATGAATAACGAGGACGGAATACGTTTGGGCGGCGGCTCCCAAGGACGCCGTTCTCGGGGTTCTCGGGCTACGCCTCTTGGCGGATCAAGCTCGGGAACTGAAGTCCCGTACTCCCAGCAATCCGCTGCTCGAAGCAACATTAGGATCGAGGATATTGTCCAAGTGCCCAACCGAGGCCATTGCATCCGTCTCGACCCGAAGTTCGAGGACGGGATTTGGTAAGTGAATTTTTGTTTATTATTTCAATTTATTTAGATTTTGAATTTAACGTAATTAATTCTTTTTTTAAATATTTGTATGTTTAAGTTGTCTCATGAGATCACAAAAGCGATTTTGCGGATGCTCCAGAACATTGTTGGACAAACCGCACGAGAAGTACTCCGACATGCCTGCCGCCGAGAAAGACACGTGGCACTGGAGTTTTGCGGTAAGTAATTATGTATATTTTTTTTTTTTCCTTTTGTCAAATTTATTTTTGAAAAGTAACATTTTTTTTTTAATGTAGCAAGAGATCACGTGTGACCATTGGCATACGACGACGATTATTGGCCAATTCGACAAGTATGCCGCGCTTTCGTACTCAAACCACATGTACGAGTGGAAGCAGAATAGAAGTACAACAAAGGCAAGCCGAAGGACCTTGATGACGACGTCTGGAAGGGCTTTTGCCAGTATTGGAGTAAGCCTTCGACGAAGACGCTCTCCGATAAACAATCGAAGAACCGGAAGAGCGACTAAGGAGGAAAGGGGGCCTACATTTACAACGGGGGCGCAAAGACCGTCGAACGCGAGGCGATGGAAATGGTAAGTATAATTTCAATTTTTAATTACTAATTTCGTTTATTATTATTATTTTACTTAACATAATTTCACAGGCGAAGGTAGATGACAAAGCTCCCGACTACCTTAAAGTGATCGAGAAGAGGCACACCAACAAGAAAACTGGTCTGATCCAAGACTCGGGCATGCATGAGCTTGTAGAGACCTGTAAGAAGAAGAAGGTGGACAAAGAAGTTTCAATGTTGCAGCTCACTATCGAAGGATCGTCGTCCTCAAACGAGTTATCCCGGGAAGAGATCAACGACATTGTTCTCGCTGTAAGTTTTGATATATTTTCATTAATTTTTTTTCTTCGTAATTTCATTAATAATTTTTATAAACTTTTGTAGAAAGCTCGACAAGTCAAAGGTCGATTTACTGGGTTATGCGGACTTCCGACCCAAGAATCATCTTCCTCGGTGCCTCGATATGCTTCAGAGTACAAAGAAGAAATCGAGAGGCTTAGCCAAACGGTGAAAGATCGTGACGCGAAGGTCGATGAGTTGGAGACCACACACAACTCAACCCGTCTGGAGCTCACCACTTTGCAGGCGACCATGAAGGCGGCCTTCCCCCATCTTTTTCCCGACGAATAAATTTTATGTTTCTTTTTTTTTATAAGAATTTTTATGTTTAATGAATTTTTTAATTAAAAAAAATTATGTATAAATTATGTAAATAATTGATATAATTAAAAATTTTGAATTATTTAAATTAATTTATTAATTATTATAAATAATATAAAAAATACAATTATATATTTCCGTCGGAATATACGCCGTCGGAAAGTTGTCGAAAATAATTCCGACGGCGTATATTCCGGCGGATCATTTCCGAAAAAGAACCGTCGTAAAATCCGTCGGAAACAAAGCATGTCAGAATTCTGTCGGAAATATTTTCGACGACATTCCGACAATGTTCCGACGTTTAGTTCCGATCAAACATCTGTCGGAAATATGGCCGTCGGTAATCCGTCGGAATGTTCCGACCCATTTCCGAAGACTTTAATCCGTCGGAATGTTCCGACGGATATCAATTTCCGACGAGCTGGAACCGACGGCTTTTTTCCCATCGGAAAGGGCCTTTTTCCCGTTGGCAATGGCCTTTTTCCCGACGGAAAGAGCCTGTTTTCTTGTAGTGCTAGCTATAGCGCGGAGTAATTTTAAAAAAAAAATTGTTTTGAAATTTAGGAAAAATTGCTTTTACCTTAATTTTATAATATGTTTAACTAATGATTATAGATAGAGATGTTAAACGATTAACTTGTTTACTTAACCCGTTTTGCAGTGAACTAAAATATTATTCTGACTAACCAGCACAAACCTATAATCTTGAAAACATAACTTTAATATGCAACGTTTGATTATTCTGGTTTTTTGTGGTGAGTCCACGAATTTTTACAAAAATTAATTTTCTCGTGTCTATATTTTTATAAAATTAGTAAAATATTTTTCAAATTTTGTTTATATATATATTCAAATAAAATATAATAAAATATAAAATTAGCAAACTCGAATAGATTTTTTTATTTAAATATATATGGATTGCTATTATTTTAATATATAGTAATAATTTGAAAATAGTTAAAAATAATTATTACGTTGATAAAAAATTATTACATGTTTTAGTATTTACAAGGAGATCTCGGATATTGGATAATAATTTCACTAATAAATATAATAAATTTTTATCTAAGATTATATGAAATTTTCTTAATAATTATATCACCCATGGGCGCGGGTATCACCTAATATTTTCTTATTGCTTACCTTTTTTTTCTTCTTATTACTGAAAAACTCTTATCGATTTATATCACAAATTAGATCCAACAAATAGTCACATCAGTGAACACTTGTTTAGTTTCTCTACATGACAATATTAACATAGAAAATTTGAACTCACCGGCCCGTCGTTGTCACTACACAAATTTAATTCTTTTAATTATCAAAGCACACAACTAAGATTAGATTCGACAAACAATATCTTTGGTCCAAATTGATTTGGCACATTGTCATAATGAGAATCATCACCACACTTATAAATTCAATAAGTTTGTCATTAAAGAACTCAATACATTTTTTTTTTAAGAATATAAAGCACCAACCACCGTATCGTTATTGCAGTTCGACAATTATTTTAATTTATGTTTTTTTAATCATTTAACGGATTATTTATTACAAATTATGAGAACAATTACATAGATGATTCTATAACTGACAATTTTACCTGTCTACAAGGATCCACGATATGATGTACATGATGGTTCTATCTGCACCATGCTCATGATGGACAGTTTTACCTTGACACGCTAGATTACGACAAACGACTATACTTGTATCATGTTAGAAATCTTATGTAAAATTGTTTCCATTAATTTGCACTTTCCGGGAATCGAACTCCACACCTCTTTGGTGTAAAAGTATTAATAAACTCTTGATCGACAGCTGGATCGAGGGGTTTCCACTTTTAGTTTATGTTTGTCCAATAAAATAGTAACATCTATTTTTATTTGTGAAAACTATAATTGTATATGCATTTACGAGGAAATAAGAAACATAAAAAATGTATTTGCACTATTATATGGGATACATTCGTTCATGTCCCACGTTTCGTCAGCTTCCACTTGCACATTTCAGCAGTGGAGGGTACATCTTTTGCACGGTCAATCATTTCGTATATTTATTTATTTTCTTATATAAGATTTTTTTTTGAATTTTGAACTTCGACTAATAATATAATCAAACAATAATTCTCTCATTTCCTAACTCTTTAGTCTTAATTATCTTCATATTAGACTCTATTCGAAACCTTTTGAAAGAGATGAATCATCTAAGACACTAACCAATGAGTAAGACTAATTCTTTAAGATGAAAATGTTTACCTAAAAATTTGTTAGTGAGTAATTTCAATAAAATTATAATAACGGTAAACGCTCATGTATGAAAAACAAAGTAAAGGTATAAAATATAGAAAGTGTAAATGAGAAAATCCTTTTGGGAAAGAATATTCTCTATATATATTGTAGGACAATCATTTATATATGCAAATGTGAAATGTATAACAATCCATGGATGATGACAGCATATAACAATATATAGATCGTTACATCCACTTCCCATAAGAGCAAATTTCGGTTGTATGAGCCATGGCCACTTGGGTTTGAAATGCTCCTCAAACTTTTATTGCTTTAATTGGACAAATAATTATAAACGATGAGCTAGTGACAAGAATACAATAAAATTCTCTCTCTATCTCACAAATAGTATTATTTTAGAGTTTTTTTTTATCTATATTAAAAAAACTATTAAAATTTTATTTTATCCCTTATTAATATACTAAATAAATTTCTCTCTTTAATTAACATATTAAAGTAATAAAGTTACAATTATTTGTTTAAAAAAATATTTATTGACATTTTTTGAAACAAAAATAAAATATTAAAACGACACTTTGTGAATCAGAGGAAAAATAATAATCCATTGATTTCCGATGGATAATCTAATTCCACTTTTGTATTTGAACATGACCTTTATTACTTCTTTGCGACTATCATTACATATTTTTGGGGGTCAAGTTCATTAAATTTTTTGGGGGGTTAAGTTCATTAAGCTTCACGACAAAAAAAAGAGAGGAAAAGCATTAGCATGACGTTAAATATTGTTCACGGGACGCGATAAAAGCAAAAGACTCATCATAGATTGCATCTGCATATTAATATATAATTACCAAATTATGTAACAATGTTGATAACATTACATTAGTGCTAATATTCCGACCATAGTAAGGTTCAAAAAAAAAAAAAAAAAAAAAAATTCCGACCATAGTTTTATACGTTAAATAATCAGGGATTGACGTTTTAAGAATTATTTTATTTAAATTGGAGGCACATCCATTCTTTTAAAATCATTTTAGGATTTTATATATTGATAAAACATATATTCCCAACTTGATTTTTGAATTTTTTTTGTTTTGTTTCCGCGGGTGTTTCGTGACGTAAGTATAAAAATATCTATTCTTCTAGATAAGCAACAACACCCATATTTTACGACTATTTCTTAATATTTCTAGAAAATAGCTATTTCATTTTATTTTATACTTTTATTGTTAGCTTTGTTCACAGTTATATTAGTTTTCATGTTTTAAAACTTGGATTTCTTGGTTGTTTTGGTGGTAGTTAGGTGTTCCGGCAGCTTAAAATTTCACGGTCCGACAATGAATAAAATACCCAATATCTTTTATAATTACATATATAAAATACTACTTAGAACTATAATATCTGTAAATGACTAAAAAAATTTAATGAAAAACGTGATGAATAACGTTAAAAGAATGAAAGAGGATGATGGTGCTAATTAAGTAGTGTTAATAATTTGTTAAGCTTCGGAAACAGGGTGATGGCGCTTTAGCAATTTTCCTTTCATTGAGAAAAAGCCATAATGGATTGGATTGTACATCTCTACGACAAATTTAACTCGACTACCTCTAACTTAGCAGTTATTTGTAAATGCGATTGGCAAAATGACTATGACAATTGTACAACAATTTCAAGTGAAGTGGTAATTTGCACATATTATACTATCTTTTTCGATGATTAGAAGTCACTCTTTTTGGGATTAGAAGCCACTCTTTTTGGTACCCTAGACATTAATGTGGGATTTTGGATTTGGAGGAATCTCTTGAAGTTGCGTCCCCTGGCAGCCTCCTTCCTCCGATTCGAATTCCGTAATGGTAAGAAAATTCTGTTTTGGTTTAATAATTGGCTTGAGATGGGTCGGTTGTTGGATGTAGTTGGTGATTCGGAACTCATGTGCTGGGTATTCTTCGTTACTCTATGATTGCTGATGCAGCCCTTGGAAACAATTGATTACTCCGTCGATGTAGGAGATAGATTTGGAATACCATTGTCACCCGCATCAAAGAATTATCGCCTCCAAATGCTTCGGCTAAACCAGATGTTCCCATGTGAAAACTTGACGAGAATACTTACAAAGTTTGCTTCTCGGCTGCTTTCACATGGAAGCAAATCTTATAACACAAACGCCTAAACAAGATCCATATGATATACATAGTTTTAACCCTATTATCCTACTGCAAGTGCACATCAAAACGAAGTAGTATTCTAGGGATCGAATCCATATAGACCAAATGAAATACAACGAGAATGTAAGAGTATATTAAAACTAAGACTAATGAGAGTTGTTGTTGGTTTATGATAAACTAAGAAACTAAGAAAGACAAGTAATGTAAGTTCGATGGATGGAAACGCTAGACTTTAGATTAATTCGCAGGAAATCAAGAATCACAAATCAAATAATCAAACAAAGAAATCATTAAGCACATTTTAGAACTCAAATCAGTGTTTTATAAACAACCTATTGTCGTAGTATCGATTACTATGTCTAATAACTTCATATTTTAAACTGTCGTTTGAATTCAGGAAACTAAACATGCATTAAGATCAAGTTTGATATGTTCACAAAACGCCTTAACATCAGCTTTCGTTGGTTAAAGACGTTTTGCTCATCTATGTTCTTTCAAGCTTTTATACAAACACTTTTGATGCGTTAAACAACATAAGATCAGAAACTAGGTAGCTAATCAAGTTTTAGCAGTAAGATCAACAATAAATGAAGAACTAGAAGATAGATCCCTATTTTAACAAATCTGATTCAATGATTCATGAAATTCATTTGAAACCCTAAAACCTAACTAGGAAACTACTCAATCAAAGTAGACAAGCAAATAGATGAAGATAAAATCATAATCCAATAGAATAAATAAATCGGGGTTCGGAAATCTTCTCAAAAGGGTGCAGAGTTAGAGATTCCTCTCCCCAAAAGCCTCACAAAGATCAATTGCTAAAAAGTCTGTAGAAAAATAAAGCGTAGCTACAAAAAGTGGCTAAAATAGGTTTTTATAGGTCCTAGGTCATTTCTGGTCGTAATAAGGAAGAGCCCAAGCGAAAAAAGAAATTCTGGCCCGTTTGTGTACTATACCGGTCACAGGAAAGGTGTTCCTGACCGGTATCTGTGACCGGTATGCAGTCTGCGAGAAGTGTATCGGGTGCAGGAAAGGTATTCCTGATCAGTATATGTGACTGGTATGCTCAGGCCGTGAATGTATTGGGTGCATGAAAGATCACTACAAGAAAACATGGGCATTTCCGACGGACTTAATTCCGTCGGAATATTCTGACGGATTTCCGACGGAATTCGGACGAAATTAACCTCTGACAAAAATCCGTCGGAAATAAGTACCCGTCGGAACTTCGTCGAAAATTTCCGACGGATTTCCGACGACGTTTGTTCGTCGGCATAATTCCGACGGATTTCCGACGGAATTTAGACGGATGTTGTAGCCGTTTGAAAGAATATAGATGTTACATAGTTGTTTGAATATTGTCGGTAGCCGTTTGAATAATGTCGGTATCCGTTGGACATCTATCGGAAATCCGTCGGAAATCGCGCACAATTTCATTATAAAAACGTATCCACCCCTCTCATTTACAATCACAAAAAACCTCTCATCTACAATTCCTTACCAAAATGTCTTCTTCAAATCCTTATAATTATTTTCGATCATAGATGGACAAGCCTCATCAAATTACGGACATGGGCCTAGTTACGGAGGAATTCAAAGAAGGTCTGCAGGAATTCATGGCATTTGCGGTAAAAAAACGGTAAAATCTACTGCCCTTGTACCAATTGTCGGAATCGTAGATTTATCGTGATAGATGACGTATGGTTACACCTGTATTGTCATGGGTTGGTGCCGGGTTACAAGATTTGGTATTATCATAGAGAAAATGATACAATAGTGGATAATTATGCTAGTACTAGTGCACAATATATTGGGGATAACGCTAGCTTAGAAGAACCTGCAATGGAAGTAGAAAGTACCGTATGTCATGTTCAGATGGTGAACGATGCATTTCGTGAAAGTATACCATCGGTTGCTGAGTATGGAGATAGAGGAGAAGAACCTAACTTAGAAGCTCAGAGATTCTTTGATATGTTAAACGCTGCTAAACATTCGTTATATGATGGGTGTAGAGGTGAGCATTCCCCATTATCAGCTACAACTAGGATGATGGGTATAAAGACGGATTTTAATTTGAGTGAGGAGTGCATGGATGCAATCGCTGATTTTGTGAAAGACATTTTGCCAGAAGATAATCTTGCACCGTCATCATACTATGAGATACAGAAACTTGTTGCTGGTTTAGGATTGCCGTATCAGATGATAGATGTATGCATCGATAACTGTATGCTCTACTAGAGAGAGGACGCATACCGTTCGACATGCCGTTTTTGTCGCAAACCTCAGTATAAGGTAACAGGTGGAAGAGTGTCAGTACCATATAAACGGATGTGGTATTTGCCGTTAACAGAGAGATTGAAGCGGTTATATCAGTCAGAGTGCACAACGGGAAAAATGAGATGGCATGCAGAGTATAACATATGGAGAAATCGCTCATCCGTCAGACGCAGGAGCATGGAAACATTTTCAGTCAATGTATCCCAATTTTGCGTATGAGGCGAGGAACATATACCTTGGATTATGTACTGATGGTTTCAACCCTTTTGGGAAGCACGGCAGACAATATTCTTTGTAGCCAGTAATTGTAACACCTTACAATTTGCCGCCATCTTTGTGCATGAGACCGGAGTTCTTGTTCCTTAGCATTCTCGTTCCTGGACCAGAGCATCCGAAGAGATCACTTGATGTGTTTTTGCAGCCATTGATTTATGAGCTGTGAATGTTATGAGACTAAGGTCTTGAGGCGTTTGATGTTTCTTGTCAGCAGAATTTCGTCATGCGGTCGGTACTTATGTGGATCATTAGCAAATTTCCAGCATATGACATGTTATCAGGATGAACAACGCACGGAAGGTTATCGTGCCCGTACTGTCAAGATAACACATATGCGTTCCAATTGAAACACGGACGCAAAACGTCTTGGTTTGATTGTCATAGGCGATTCCTACCAAGCGGTCATCCTTATCGTCGGAGCACCACATTATTTCGGAAGAACCGGAAAGTATTTGATGATCCACCTCCTGAGTTAGATGGACAGTATTTGTTGACTCAGTTCAGTGATTTTGGTGCAGAGAAGACCGTTCATTGTGGTGGTCACAAGCATCATCCTATTGATGGGGTATTTGGGGTATTTGAGGATTCAGAAGAAGAAATTGACGAATTTGGAGAAACTTCCGATTCAGGATAATCATATTACTCATCATCGGATTAAGAGTAGTTTTATAAACTTTTCATTGTAAAATATGTACTTGTACTAGATATTTGTTATGTGGAACGTATTAGTTATGTGGAAGTTTTATAAACTTAGACATTTGATGTACTTATGTGTAATCCATTCCGAAAACCCCAAAAAAATGCTAAGTATACATCCGTCGGAAATTTTCGACAGATTTCTGACATATTATTGTGCATCAGGTATTAAACACGTTTACCTCGTTTACATCATGTTTTGCACCTTCAAGCTCCATATCCGTCGGAAATCCGTCGGAAATTTCTCACGGATTTCCGGATGAAAAAAAAGTGGTTTAGGGTATAGGGTTTAGGTTTTTTTTTGTAGAAATTGTAGACAAATACTTGTACGATGTATATACAATAGCTTGAACTTGTCAAATTTCAAAATAAATGTGTTATCTAGAATTTATAAAATTTGATGGAAGTGTTTGTATAAGTTATAGTATAAGGTATAGTTGATGTTATGTGAAATGTATAGGTTTTGATGTTGTAAAAGTTATAAACTCATACAAAGTCTTTAACATTGATGAATTTAAAATTTTTTTTAATGAAACATGCATATTAGTGATTATTAAATCATATCTCCATATCCTAAACCCTAAACCCCAATTTTACCTTATATCCGTCGGAAATCCGTGGGAAATTTCCGACGGACTTTGGTTTTTTCGAAACCGCGGAAAAATTGATCGCCTAAATGAATTTTTTTGGGTTCCGACGGATATAAATTCAGA
The DNA here is from genome assembly GCA_002933915.1 of Eutrema heterophyllum. Lineage (NCBI taxonomy): Eukaryota > Viridiplantae > Streptophyta > Magnoliopsida > Brassicales > Brassicaceae > Eutrema > Eutrema heterophyllum. The sequence continues at coordinate 821,463 of PKMM01053882.1, forward strand.
AACCGTATGCTTTCTTCTTATTTTTCTCGTATCTATCTCTCTCTTCCGACGAGTTTCTTTCGTTTCTCTCTCCCTCTTCTTGCGATTTCTTCAAAAAACACATCTCAATCCTCAATTATTCATTCCTCCATGGATCCAAACATGTAAGTCTCTCAAATCCTTGTTTTTTTTTGTAAATCTTGTTAGTTTGAATAGTTTTTAGGGTTTATTAGTGTTAGGTTGTTAGAATGGAATAATTTTTAGATCTAGGTTGTTTGTTTGTTAGATTTAGGTTGTTAGTTGTAATTTTAGGGTTTAGATTGTTAGTTTTATATAAATTTTAGTGTTTTTGTATGACTTTCGTCCCTGCTCGACGGGTGGGTCTTGCAGTCAAGGTCCCTTCTGCCTTTGCACTCGAGGGCCAATCTCCGTTCGGCCCGAGGAAACCTTTGCACGCCTCCGTTACCTTTTGGGAGGCCTACGCCCCATAGAAACTGTCTACCTGAGACTGTCACTTGGCCCGTAGGTCCTGACACAAGGTTAGAATTCTAATTATTAGGTTGTTAGTTTTGTATAAATATTAGAATAATATAAAAATCAATTTTGTATAAATATTATAATTATATAAAGGAAAAACATTTTTGTATAAATATATAAAAAACGTTTTTATAAATTTTGATTTTTAAAAACGTTTTTATAAAGTTTTTAAGTATTTATAAAATTATAATTGAAATTTTCAAATTTTGTACTAATTAAAAACGTTTTTATAAAATATTTATAAAACGTTTTTTGAAAACATGTTACAATTTTCTGGAATTTTGAAATCTTCAGGAATTTTGAAATTTTCGAGAATTTTGAAAATTTTGAGAAAATTTCCAGAATTTTGAAATTTTTTGAATTTTCGGAAATTTTTGAAAATTTTAGCTTTCAATGTACTAACGATTTTATGTTTTTCCTGCAGGAATAACGAGGACGGACTACGTTTGGGCGGCGGCTCCCAAGGACGCCGTTCTCGGGGTTCTCGGGCTACGCCTCTGGCAGATCGAGCTCCCGAACTGAAGTCCCGGATCCCCAGCAATCCGCTGCTCGGAGCCGGATTAGGATCGAGGATCTATTCTAGCAGCCCAACCGGGACCATTGCATCCGTCTCAACCCGAAGTTCGAGGACGAGACTTGGTAAGTGAATTTTCGTTTATTATTTCAGATTATTTAGATTTTGAATCTTAACGTATTTAATTTTTTGTTTTTAGGTTTAAGTTGTCGCTTGACATCACAAAGGCGATCTTGCGGATGCTTCACAACATGTTGGACAAACCGTACGAGAAGTACTCTGACATGCATGCTGACGAGAAAGACTTGTGGCACCGGACTTTCGCAGTAAGTAATTTATGGATTTTTTTTCTTTTTTTAGTTCATTTTGTCAATTTTATTTCGGAAAAGTAACATTATGTTTCTTTTTTAATGTAGCAAGATTTCACGTGGGATCATACGCAAACAAGGACGCTTATTGGCCAATTCGACAAGTATGTCGCGCTTTCGTGGAAAACGAGTCGGAGTGGCAGTGGACCCCGAGAAAATTTCAGCGATTACCGATTGGCCGAGACCTAAAAATGCCACTGAGATTCGTAGTTTCCTAGGCCTGGACGGGTACTATAGGAAGTTCGTTAAAGGGTTTGCAAGCGTATCTAAACCGATGACGCAACTCACATGAAAGGATGTTAAGTTCGAATGGTCAGAGGAGTGTGAGAAGAGTTTCCAGAAGTTAAAGGGACGCTTGACGGAAACGCCGGTGTTGGTACTGCAAAGGTCAGGGGTGCCATATGTAGTGTACACGGATGCATCAAGAATGGGTTTAGGTTGTGTGCTCATGCAAGGGGATCATGTGATTGCGTATGCCTCTAGGCAGTTGAGGAAGTGATATATCATGGTTTTTACCCATTTTTGACTATGATATAGGTCTTGTTTTTAGAATCTTTCTAGTATTTTTGGAGTCTTTTTGAGTCTTTTCAGGTTTTGCACGTTTGAAGCATAATTGGAAATATTGAAGCATTCTGGAGCTTTTTGGAGCAAAAGAGAGATCGTGTAGCTGGGACAGCCGGTTTGAAGCCCTTGTATCGACCGACACCACCTGGTGTCGATCGATACTGACACCATGAGGAAGGAACGTGACTCACTGCCTGTGTATCGATCAATACCACTTATGGTATCGGTCGATACCACTTATGGTATCGGTCGATACCACTTATGGTATCGGTCGATACCGTTGTCCATGGAGAAGGAAACGCGACTTTTTACAAGTCTAGAGAGTTTGCACCTTGGTCCAGAAGACTTTAATAATTACAAGAAGCCCCAAAACGTGTTTTAGCATTATAATTAGGTTTTTCAGCCACTTTTTAGAGATATGCTTTATTTTTCTAAAGAAAGAGAGAGAGATTTGTTACAGAGTTTTTGGGAGACGATTCTGAACCCCTTTGTTTCTTATTGATTTCTTCTATGCAATTCTATTCATCTATAATTTTTGTTCCATTAATCATGTCTGAGTAGAGTCCACTTTAGGTTTAGGGTTTTCTCATAAAGGATTTCATTGAGTGCTGGTAATTGATTGGTTAGGATTCAAAATCTGAATTAGTTCTTCACCTTAGGTTGTTCTCAAAGCTAATTCTAGGTTGACGAATCTGGAACTTAGATCTTAGGTTAATCGATTAGGCACGACAGTGCAATTGATAATCTGACAGAACTTAGGGTGAGCAAAATAGCTATACGCAAAGAGATTTGGTTTAGTTGTTTTGTGAACATATCAAACCTGAACTTTAAAGCTGGTTTAGATCTTTAGGATTTGCAAAGAGATTTGAGATTCTGGGATTTAGATTTAGATAATTCTCGCAACGACAGTTGGTTAATTATAGCTTAGTGATTTGAGTTCAAGAACCGTGCATAACCTGAATCCTGACTAATTGGTTATCTGCATTCTATGATTTCCTGAGAAACACCCTGTGCCTATATTATCTTCATTGAATTACAACTCTTTTAATTTCGTTTATTGTTTTCTGTTTCAACCGAATTACTTAGCTTAATTCGGAACTAATTGATCTATGTGATTTTCTTGAGTCTTTGTGGTTCGACCCCTACTATACTACAGCTACACCTTTAGTACTTTTAGGGTATTAATTTTGAGCTTATCAAAATTTGGCGCCGTTGCCGGGGACTCTTAATTCGCCATTAGATTTTTAGTTAAGAATTTCGACTAAGTTCGACGGTGTCGATCGATACTCGTCGTATTTTTTTTTGATTTTTGTTACTTACGTGCTTTGACTTTTGTGTTTCAGGTGTATGCCTAATCGCGAAACCAGAAGAAACAAGAGCACTCAGCTAGTTAATCTTTACAATGAGGAACTAGCACTTTTGGAACGCACAAACATGAAAGCAAAGAAGCCAGCAGAGATGAACAATCCAGTGGTTTTGGTTCGTGATGATATTATGCTGGACCTTTCAGAGACCGAGAGGGTCATTTGTGCAACGCGAGAGGGCAACGACTTGATGGAGAGGGAAACATCATTCCCCCTCCAGCTTTTGTTGATGAGATTGTCGCGCCAGGTCGAGGTAGGACAATTGGAGAGTATAACAGGCCTGATCAGTTCTATGCCAATCGATCAGCGGTTCGTCCACCTGCTTTCCAGAGGAATGACTTTGAGCTGAAACCTGCATACTTCACTCTTGTGGGTCAGCACCCTTTTCATGGTCTTCCTCATGAGCACCCCATGGATCATATTGAGAGGTTTGAGGACTTGGTCACTAGCATCAAGTACAATGGAGTGTCCAATGATTACCTCTTCTGTAAGCTTTTCCCATATTCTCTTGGTGGGGATGCAGCTTACTGGCTGAAGCAGTTGCCTCCTGGATCACTGACTACTTGGGAGGAGACTAAAAACGCGTTCCTGAACAATTTTTATGATGATGCGAGATCCGAAGAGCTCAAGAACAAGATCTCCCAGTTTTCTCAAGGACCAACTGAGGCGTTTAAGGCTGCTTGGATCAGATTCATATCATATCAGAGAGATTGTCCACATCACGGGCTCACTAAGGTCCAGTTGCTAGGTATCTTCTTCAGAGGGATTGATTGGAGGTATCAGATGGCCTTAGATGCTGCGAGTCATGGAAATTTCAACACCATATATCATGACGATGCTTATGTGCTGATTGAGAACTTGGCGTCTAGCAATAGCACCAAGAATGCAGACTTTGAGCGGAAGAAGCAGGCTGGGAATTTGGATGGATCGCAGATTGCTGAGGTTCAAGCCAAGCTGGATTCAGTGCACAATCTCCTGATGGGTAAGACGAAGAAAGCTGTTCACTTTGCTGATGAGGATGAAGTGAAAGGTGTTAACTACATTGGTGGTGCTGGATTTCAAAGTCAAAGATATCAATACCCACCTCACCCACCCAAAACTCTAGAGAGCAAGGTTGAGTCTATGCTTGAGCAGCTTCTTCAGGGACAACAGAAGATGATAGTGGATTTTAATGGGAAGATGGATGCTATATACACATACCTAAATGGAAAGATTGAAGCTCTTAGCATTCATCAGAAGAGGCTGCAAACTCAGGTCGCTCAGACTGCAGCAGCTGTGAAGAGGCAATAAGGTTTTCTTCCAGGAAAAACAGTGAATCCAAGGGAATGCGTCAATACAATCACCTTAAGAAGTGATGAAAAGGTCGATCCAATAGTGAAAATTGACCTAACTGCAAAGAATTTCGTCGATCTTGCTGAAGATGACGAGGCTCCCGAAATCGCCCCAGTATCGATCGATACCTCCCAGCATCGGTCGATACCCGTCCAAGGATCTGCCAAGGACGTCTCAAAACCCCGTGTGTTGATCGACACCACACCTGTATCGATCGACACCACATCTGAAGAGACGACAGAGAAGCCTTGTATCAATCGACACCAACCTGGTATCGGTCGACACCCCCTCGCAGACTGAGCCAGAAACTGTGAAAACACCTAAGATTGTCGAGGAAAGGGTTTACAAGCCTAAAACGCCATATCCTATACCACCTAGACACCTCAGAGGTCCCATCTCTGCAGAGAAGTTGCTTGGTTTTGAGAAGATGGTAAGGAGGATTCCCCATACGATGTCTTTTGAAGAAGCTTTGGAATACCGACCTTTGCTTAGTCACTTCCGAGATTGCAGAGAAACTCTAGAAGAGATCCATGCACTCTTCATCAAGGTAAGAAGCACACCACCACCATTGAAACAACTGATTAAGAGGGAAGACCCATGAATATTCTTAGTTCCATGCTCTATCTCTGGAGTTAAATTCAAAGAGTCTCTCGTTGATTCAAGGTCTAGCGTCAATGTCATATCAAGGGCAATTGCAGAGAGATTGGAAGCTGATATTCGATCTCCCAAGACATCTCTCACATTCGCGAACTGTTCCACCTCACTTCCATACGGTACAATCCCTGATTTGATGGTTGAAGTAGGAGATTGTCTGGTTCCTACTGATTTTCAGGTTGTGGAGATACGTGCAAAATCTAGTACGCAGTTGATTCTTGGAAGACCGTTTATGGCTAGAGTTGGTGCCATTATGGACACACCCATCAAGAGAATCTTGTTCTCATACATTGACAAGGGAGTGTACTACAAAGTCATTCCTACTATAGGAGCTACCACGCATGTCTCTTGCATCCATGTTGTCATAGGAAAGACGTTGGTAGCTGATCCTTTGGAAGAACCTTCTGACGTGCCAACTGTCATGGACATTCTAGATAGTCCTTCTGTCATCACCAAGAAAGACGTCAAAACAGCTAAGGCAAAGAAGAAGGTGAAGAGCAAAAGAGTCAAGGGTGCTGCCTATATGACTTTAATCCCTCATAAGTGTGATGGAGATTCGATTGAGTATAAGGTGAAGTGAAAAGGAACCTCAAAACCATTCTCTAAGGCTAGAGTCATTCTTACTCCAGAGCTGAAAGAGAAAGGAAAGGATGTTGTGGAGAGCATGTTGAGCAGAACTCTGAAGCTGGAAGTGTCTAGCTGTAGAACTTGCCTGGGAGTAAGTTCTCAATTTTCTCCTGACTGATCACCTGAGCCAAAGTCAAGCTAATGACTAAAAACAAGCGCTTAGTGGGAGGCAACCCACTAGTAAGTCTGTACATACGTTTTTCTATTTTTGTTTTTGGTTTTGTGTCTTGTGTTTCACGTGCAGCAGATTCAGAAGAGCAGTATCGATCGACACCCACCCGGTATCGATCGACACCATCCGCATGACAAAAGAGATGGGTATTTCTTAAGGGACCGTGAGCAACAGATCGATCGATATCAAAATTGGCATCAACCAATATCCCTTGTATCGATCAATACCAACATCGTATCAGTCGATACCCGCCACCCAGGTACGTCTCCTTCGATTTTCACCAATCCACTAAGCTCTCCTGTTTTTCTTTTACCGACTCTAGGCTAAATAACACTGGGGACAGTGTTGTTCAAGTCTGGGGGAGGTAGTTGCTGACATTGTGTTTGTTTTTCTTAGAGTCAGTCGTTTCTGTGTCAAATTTGTTTTATTGAGTCAAAACCTGTTGGAGATTATGATCTTGTCTTGAATCTACTGTTTTGACTTTGCTTCTGAGTGTCCATTGTTACAGAATCAGTTACAGATCGACTAATGAAAAATCCAAAGGCTGACCAGTTAACTAGAAGACACACATGTTTCCAGCAGAGTTCTTTTAAAGCCTGAGCCAAACTTCTGCACTTCATCGATGTGGTTAGTATTCACAGAGCTTGATTCCTCATTCATATCTGACAAAGGAACCCATGTGTTTAAAAGTAACAGTATCTCTCTCCCCTATTATAAGTTAATAAATAAGTGCATAAAAAGATGAGATGATTTTCTCCTAAATATAGGGTTATGAATGTTTCCAGCGATCCCATTATTCTACTTGGTGAGAAATGATCACACAAAGGTTGGAAGCGAGGCTAGGATTTTCCTATGATGCCACTATTCGCCTACACCCTTTGATACATTGAGAGGGAAGAACCGAGGATTCGGTGGCAAACACCATCAATACTCGCGTCTCATACCTTGATGTGTATGTGCGAATCTAAAAAAAAAAAAAAGAATATGATTCGAAATAAATCTGGGGGAGAGGAAAAGTGATACAAAAAATGTGAAATTAGGTGGTTCCTTGTCATGATATTGTATGGGAAAGAATCTAGAAGGTTCTTGGTATTAATCATAGCGATGAAACTGGCGATGATGAGTTTAATTGAATGAAGCTGCGAAATAATGTGTGTAGTCTGGGGAAGTTGCGAATGCCTAATGAGAAGTACATGGTGGTCTTATCTTGGAATTGGTTAGGTAACATATGAGCGCTAAGTTGAAGGGTCATTGCAGTGTTTCAAGAACAGGTGAGTCTCCGTGTTTTCAAACTTCTTTCTCTGGTTTGGTTTTCTGTTTGCTTGAGGGCAAGCAAAGGCTAAGTCTGGGGGAGTTGATATATCATGGTTTTTACCCCTTTTAAGCCATGATATAAGTCCGTTTTACAGAGTTTTTCTACTATTTTGTAGTGTTTTAGAGTCTTTTACAGGTTTTAGCACGTTTGGACCATAATTGGAGATATTTGAGCTTTTTGGAGCATTTTGAAGCAAAGCAGAAGTTCGTGTAGCTGAGTACCCGATTTGAAGCCCCAATATCGATCGACACTACCCTAGTATCGGTCGATACTCACTGCAGCAAGACACAAGTCGCGACTTTTATGAAGAGTTGACGAATTGCAAAATTGCCCAGAAGACTTTAATAATTGCAATACGCCCCAAAACGTGTTTTAGGTTATTAATTAGGTTTTTGAGCCACTTTTGTTGGCTACGCTTGATTAAGCTTTATTTTACTCTGGTTTTTGGAGAGACAACTCTGAACTCCTGTTTCTTATTGATTTCTTTGATGATCTATTCAATCATGTTGCTTGTTTCAATCTCCATGTCTGAGTAGATCCACTGTTAGGTTCAGGGTTCTCATAAGGATTTTCTCTGAATGTTAGGTTAATTAGTTAATTAGGATTCACCATCTGAATTAGTTATTCACCATAGGTTGTTCTCATAGCTAATTCTAGGTTGACGAATCTGGAACTTAGATCTTAGGATAATTGATTAGGCACGAGAGTGCGATTAATTACCTGATAGAACTTAGGGTGAGCAAAATAACTATTCGCAAAGAAATTTGGTTTAGTTGTTTTGTGAACAAATCAAACTTGAACTAAAAGCTGGTTTAGACTTTAGGATTCACAAAGAGATTTGGAATTCTAGGATTTAGACTTAGATAGTTTTCGCAACGAGAGTTGGTTAGCTATACTTTAGTGATTTGAGTTCAAGAACCGCGCTAAATCTGAATCATGTTAGTTAGTTTATCTACATTCATTGAACTCCTGAGAAATACCTTGAGCCTATCTTCTTTCCAATTGACTTACAACTTGTTTAATTTACGCACTCGCATTTAATTACATTGTTTGGTTTAGCTTAATTTGAATATATATAATCTATTGCGTGATATCTAGAGTTTTTGTGTTAGACCCCTACATATACTACAATAACTGCTTTAGTACTTATAGGGTATTAATTTGAGCATATCATGATGCAAGAGATATGTTTGGGAGCTCCTCCAGAAGGAATGGCTTTGTAAGAGACCTCTTTGTCAATGTATGAGAACGAGATTCTCTTACTGGGCGTGTCTATAACTGCACCAACTGTAGCCATGAACGGTCTTTCAAGAATCAAAGGCGTACTAGATCTTGCACTCATCTCCACAACCTGAATATCAGTAGGAACCAGACAATCTCCTACTTTAACCAGCAAATCAGGGATGGTACCGTATGGAATTGAGGTGGAGGAGTTCGCAAATGTAAGAGACATCTTAGGAGATCTTATATCAATTCTCAACCTCTCTGCAATTGCCCTTGACATGACATTGACGCTAGACCCTGAATCAACGAGAGATTCTTTGAATTCAGCTCTAGAGATAGAGCATGAAACCGAAAATTTTCCTGGGTCTTCTCTCTTAGTCAACTGCTTCATTGGTGGTGGTGTGCTTCTTGCCTTGACGAAGAGTGCCTCGATCTCTTCTAGAGTTTCTCTGCAATCTCGGAAGTGACTAAGCAAAGGGCGGTATTCCAAAGCTTCTTCAAAAGACATCGTATGGGGAATCCTCCTTACCATCTTCTCAAAACCGAGCAACTTCTCTGCGGTAATGGGGTTTCTGAGATGTCTAGGTAGCATAGGATATGACACCTTAGGTTTGTAAACCCTTTCCTCGACAATCTTGGGTATTTTCTCAATTTTTCGCTTCAGTTGGTCCTTGAGAAAACTGGGAGATCTTGTTCCTAAGCTCCTCGGATCTCGCATCATCATAGAAATGATTGAGGAAGACATTCTTAGTCTCTTCCCAAGTAGTCAGTGATCCAGGAGGTAACTGCTTCAGCCAATAAGCTGCATCTCCACCAAGAGAGTATGGAAAGAGCTTACAGAGGAGGTAATCGTTGGACACTCCATTGTACTTGATGCTAGTGACCAAGTTCTCAAACCTCTCAATATGATCCATGGGGTGTTCATGAGGAAGACCATGAAAAGGATGCTGACCCATAAGAGTGAAGTATGCAGGTTTCAGCTCAAAGTCATTCCTCTGAAAAATAGGTGGACGAATCGCTGATCGATTGGCATTGAACTGATCATGCCTGTTATACTCTCCAATTGTTCTACCACGATCAACCACATCATTCCCAACATTCACAACAGCTGGAGGGACAATGATGTTTCCATCTCCATCAAGTTGTTGCCCACTCTCATTGCACAAATGACCCTCTTGGTCTCTCAAAGCACCAGCCTCATCACGAATCAAAACCAATGGGTTGTTCATCTCTGCTGGCTTCTTTGCTTTCCTGATTGTGCGTTCCAAAAGTGCTAGTTCCTCGTTGGAAAGATTAACTAATTGCGTGCTATTGTTTCTCCTGGTTTCGCGATTAGGCATACACCTGAAACACAAAAATCAAAGCACGTAAGTAACAAAATTTTTTTAAAAATACGACGAGTATCGACCGACACCAGTTGGATATTGATCGATACCGACGAACTTAGTCGAAATTCTAATCTAAAATCTAATGGCGAATTTAGAGTCCCGGCAACGGCGCCAAATTTTGATAAGCTCAAAATTAATACCCTAAAGTACTAAAGCTTTGTCGTTGCAGTACTAAGGGGTCGAATCCACAGAGACTCAAGAAATCACACAATAGACCAAATAGACTCGAATTAAGCTAAGTAAATAATGGAAGTAAAAACAAAGACGTAAATTAAACTGTTGTAAATTCAATGGAGGAGAGATAGGTTCATGGTATTTCTCAGGAAATCAAAGAATGCAGATAAACCAATTAATCAGGATTCATGTTATGCACGGTTCTTGAACTCAAATCACTAAACTATAATTAATCAAGTGTCGTTGCGAGAACTATCTAAGTCTAAATCCTAGAATCCCAAATCTCTTTGCAAATCCTAAAGATCTAAACCAGCTTTCAGGTTTGATATGTTCACAAAACAACTAAACCAAATCTCTTTGCGGATAGCTATTTTGCTCACCCTAAGTTCTGTCAGATTATCTATTGCAATGTCGTGCCTAATCGATTAACCTAAGATCTAAGTTCTAGATTCGTCAACCTAGAATTAGCTTTGAGAACAACCTATGGTGAAGAACTAATTCAGATTATGAATCTTAACTAATCAATTACCAGCACTCAATGAAATCCTTTATGAGAAAACCCTAAACCTAAAGTGGATCTACTCAGACATGATTAATGGAACATAAATCATAGATGAATAGAATTGCATAAAAGAAATCAATAAGAATCAAGGGTTCAGAGTTGTCTCCCCAAAATCCCTAAAACCAATCTCTCTCAAAGTATCAAAAGTAAAATAAAGCTTAGCCAACAAAAGTGGCTGAAAAAACCTAATTATAAAGCTAAAACACGTTTTGGGGCTTCTTGTAATTATTAAAGTCTTCTGGGCCAAGGTGCAATTTCATCAGACTTGTAAAAAGTCGCGATCCTTCTCTTTGGACGACGGTATCGACCGATACCATAAGTGGTATCGATCGATACACGGGCAATGACGCGCTTCCTTCCTTCATGGTGTCAGTATCGATCGACACCAGGTGGTGTCGGTCGATACAAGGGCTCCAAATCGCTACACGATCTCTGCTTTGCTCCAAAAAGCTCCAGAATCCTTCAATATCTCCAATTATGCTCCAAACGTACCTAAAACCTGAAAAGACACTAAAAGACTACAAAAACACTAGAAAGACTCTAAAAACAAGACCTATATCATGGTAAAAAAGGGGTAAAAACCATGATATATCAATTTGCAAAGAGATTTAGGATTTTGGGATTTAGATTTAGATAATTCTCGCAACGACAGTTGGTTAATTATAGCTTAGTGATTTGAGTTCTAGAACCTTGCATAACCTGAATCCTGACTGATTGGTTATCTGCATTCTCTGATTTCCTGAGAAACACACTGGGCCTATATTATCTTCATTGAATTACAACTCTTTTAATTTCGGTTATTTCTTTCTGTTTCAACTGAATTGCTTAGCTTAATTCAAAACTAATTGATCTATTGTGTGATTTTCTTGAGTCTTTGTGGTTCGACCCCTACTATACTGCAGCTACAACTTTAGTACTTTTAGGGTATTAATTTTGAGCTTATCAAATTGGTGGTATATTAATTTATAACCTCTAATTGGTGGTATGAAATCCTTTATGAGAAAACCCTAAATCTAAAGTGGATATACTCAAACATGATTAATGGAACAGAAATCATAGATGAATAGAATTGCATAAAAGAAATCAATAAGAAACAAAGGGCTTTAGAATCGTCTCCCAAAAACCCTGTAACAAATCTCTCTGAAAGTATGAAGAATAAAATTTTACTCTGGTTTTTGTGAGAGAGCTCTCTGAGGGAGACAAGTCTGAAACTCTATTCGTCTGAGAGAAGATTTCGAACCCTTTTGTTACTCTCTTCTTTATTATTTATTCAGAGATTTATTCAATCATGTTTATTGTTTCAATATTCATGTCTGAGTAGATCTCCTGTTAGGTTTAGGGTTCTCAATAAAGGATCTCTTTGAATGTTAGGTTAATTAGTTGGTTAGGGTTCATAATCTGAATTAGTTCTTCACCATAGGTTGTTTTCAAAGCTAACTATAGGTTGACGAATCTGGAACTTAGATCTTAGGTTAATCGATTAGGTACGACAGTGCAATTGATAATCTGACAGAACTTAGGGTGAGCAAAATAGCTATCCGCAAAGAGATTTGGTTTAGTTGTTTTGTGAACATATCAAACCTGAACTTTAATGCATGTTTAGATCTGTAGGATTTGCAAAGAGATTTGGGATTCTGGGATTTAGACTTAGATAATTCTCGCAACGACAGTTGGTTAATTATAGTTTAGTTATTTGAGTTCAAGAAACGTGCATAACCTGAACTCTGACTAGTTGGTTAATCTGCATTCTTTGATTTCCTCAGAAATACCCTAAAACTATATCTCCTCCATTGAATTTACAACACTTTAACTACGTTATAATTTCATGTTTCATTGATTTACTTAGCTTAATTCTTATCTATATAATCTATTGTGTGATTCTTGAGTCTCTGTGGATTCGACCCCTAAATACTACAATCAACAAAGCTGTTAGTACTTTATGACTCACTGCCCGTGTATCGATCGATACCACTTATGGTATCGGTCGATACCGTCGTCCATGGAGAAGGAAATGCGACTTTTTACAAGTCTGGAGAGTTTGCACCTTGGTCCAAAAGACTTTAATAATTATAAGAAGCCCCAAAACGTGTTTTAGCATTATAATTAGGTTTTTCAGCCACTTTTTAGAGATATGCTTTATTTTTCTGAAGAAAGAGAGAGAGATTTTGGGAGACGATTCTGAACCCCTTTGTTTCTTATATGCAATTCTATTCATCTATAATTTATGTTCTATTAATCATGTCTGAGTAGATCCACTTTAGGTTTAGGGTTTTCTCATAAAGGATTTCATTGAGTGCTGGTAATTGATTGGTTAGGATTCAAAATTTGAATTAGTTATTCACCTTAGGTTGTTCTCAAAGCTAATTCTAGGTTGACGAATATGGAACTTAGATCTTAGGTTAATCGATTAGGCACGACACTGCAATTGATAATCTGACAGAACTTAGGGTGAGCAAAATAGCTATCCGCAAAGAGATTTGGTTTAGTTGTTTTGTGAACATATCAAACCTGAACTTTAAAGCTGGTTTAGATCTTTAGGATTTGCAAAGAGATTTGGGATTCTGGGATTTAGATTTAGATAATTCTCGCAACGACAGTTGGTTAATTATAGTTTAGTGATTTGAGTTCAAGAACCGTGCATAACCTGAATCCTGACTAATTGGTTATCTGCATTCTCTGATTTCCTGAGAAACACCCTGGGCGTATATTCTCTTCATTGAATTACAACTCTTTTAATTTCATATATTGTTTTCTGTTTCAACCGAATTGCTTAGCTTAATTCGAAACTAATTGATCTATTGTGTGATTTTCTTGAGTCTTTGTGGTTCGACCCCTACTATACTGCAGCTACAGCTTTAGTACTTTTATGGTATTAATTTTGAGCTTATCAGGAAGCACGAGACTAATTATCCCACTCATGATTTGGAATTAGCAGCGGTGGTTTTTGCGCTTAAGATCTGGCGTTCGTATCTGTATGAGGAGAAGATTCAGATATTTACAGACCACAAAAGCTTAAAGTATATTTTCACGCAAGGAGAGTTGAACTTAAGACAAAGAAGATGGGTTGAATTGCTAGCAGATTACGATGTGGAGATCGCGTATAATCCCGGAAAGGCTAACCAGGTAGCTGACGCCCTAAGTAGAAGGAGGAACGATGTATCTAGTGCTAGAGATGTTCAGGAATTGACCTCCGAGCTTGCTTGTCTTAGTTTGAATGCCATGACCGTCGAGAACGAAGAGAACTGCGGGTTAGAAGTTGTGGGTAGAGCGGATTTGTTGTAGAGGATGATGCTGCTCTCCAAAACGTTGTAGACAATGAGGTTGTTGGGTACCGTAGAGCGATTAATGGAACCATCTTATACCGTAACCAGGTATGTGTCCCTGATGTCAGAGGCCTAAAAGACGAGATCTTAGAACAAGCTCACTAGTCACGTTTCTCCATACACCCCGGGTGCACAAAGATGTACCGAGACTTGAAACGGTACTATCATTGGAGTTATATGAAAAAGGAAGTGGAAGTTTATGTAGCCTAGTGTGAGATATGCCAACTGGTTAAAGCGGAGCGCAGATTGCCAGGTGGGTTGTTGCAAGGGTTACCTCTACCCCAATGGAAATGGGATATGGTCACTATGGATTTTGTCTGCGGGTTGCCGAAGACGACTGGAGGCTTGGATGCAGTTTGGGTAATTGTGGACAAACTGACGAAATCATCTCACTTTTTGGCCATTAAAATGACATTTGGTGTGGATCGTTTGGCGGAGATATACCTAGAAGAGATTGTGAAGTTGCATGGGGTACTTGTGAGCATTGTTTCGGGTCGGGATCCAAGATTCACATCGAAGTTCTGGCAAGTGTTTCAGAAAGCGCTAGGAACTAAGGTTCATTTGAGTACAGCTTATCACCCACAGAAGGATGGGCAATCGGAACGCACCATCCAGACGCTTGAAGATATGTTGCGAGCATGTGTATTAGACTGGGAAAAGAGCTGGTTACGCTATTTGCCGTTGGCAGAATTCGCCTACAACAATAGTTACCTTGCGAGCATTGGGATGGCACCCTATGAGGCTCTATATGGACGACCATGTCGCAC